>CM065707.1:102158-109658 GCA_017654935.2 Phymorhynchus buccinoides | reverse complement strand
TCCGCATAAAACTCTTCTGCGGAGCCCTGTTTATTAGAGTATAGTCTTGTTAGGGTGCAAGCACAATAAAATTTCATGTATTTATCTAAAGGCAGCCAGTCTACATCCCTATAGACTAGCTTATTATTTGCATACCGGGGGATACCCATGGCTATTTTGAGAGCTCTTGTTTCTGTTGCTTGTATCTTTTTAAAGAATGTTTTGGGCATGGAGTAAAAAACCTCCATGCCAAAAGTCAGTCGGCCGCGAACTAACGCTCTAGTTAGGTAAGTTAATAGTCTGGCATCCTTGGCCCATGGTTCTTTGGAGATGATCTTAATAAAGTTTAGGGCTCTCAATGCTTTTTTGACTAGGTGCTGGGCGTGTGCACCCCAAGATAAGGTGGGGGTTAGTACAATACCTAAAAAGGTAGCCTGTGGACTGGGGGTAACCTTAGTTCCCAATATATCTAAAGAGACGTTGGTTTTAATGTTTTGATTTGTGAATATCATGAACTGGCATTTGTTTAGAGATAGCGCGAAGCCGTTCACTCTTAAGTAGGTGGCTATAGCTGTAGTGTATTGTTGGTGTTGTTTAAAATTTTTGTCATTTTTTAGAGAGTTTGTTTGTCTAGGCGTTTGTGTCCAGATTGCTATATCATCAGCGTACATGGAAATACTTGTTCCCTTTAGGGGAATCGACTTCATATCATGCAGCATGACGTTAAAAAGAGTAGGTGCAATTATGCTACCCTGAGGGACTCCCATATCGATAGTGTGGGTTCCGGACAGTGCCTGGCCAACCTTAACTGTGATCGTACGATTCTGCAGGAAGGAATTAATGAAATTGAAGAGGTTCCCCTCTATGCCGAGTTCGCTAACTTTTTGAAGCAGTCTCTCATGCCAGACGGAGTCATAAGCTCCCTTTATGTCAAAGAAGGTCGCTAGGACCCTCTTTCTTCTACTGAATGCTTTTCTGACATGAGACGTCAGCTTGCATACTTGTTCCATGCAGCTTCGGTGTTTCCTGAAGCCTGCCTGGAATAAGGGTAACGTATTATTTTTTTGTAAATAGTATTCTAATCGTTGTTTCACGATTCTCTCGTACACCTTACCCAGGTGGGGGGTGAGGGAGATAGGACGAAAGCTCTTGGGATCCTGTTTTGGTTTCCCAGGTTTCAGGATCCCAATCACCTGTGCGTCCCTCCACGCTTGTGGGACCTCTCCCTCCTCCCAACACCTGGAGTAGAAGTGCAGGAGGATATTTAGAAATGATTGGGGTAGTTTTTTAATGAGCTGGTAGGAGATGGGATCCCCTCCTGTCGCTTTATTTACTTTCCTTATTGAACGTAGGGACATAGCGAGCTCGGCATAATTGAGGGGAGCATTTATTACGTTTGAGTTATTTATAGATTTAGTTGGTTTTGGGATCTGTTTTCTACGTTGTTGTTCTAGAATTGGTAGGGTAGTGGTTTGGCTATTGTGAGAAAAATGTTCTGCTAGGGCATCTGCTGTTTCTTTGTTTGATGTTGTTAGTTTATCCTTTATTTTAACTCTAATTTGTGTGGGAATGCCCCCTCTACGTAACTTTTTTAATCTTTTCCAGGCATTTCCTAAATCTCTAAAATTTGTAATTTTGATCTTATAAAAGTATTCTAGTTTGGCTTTAGCTACCATTTTTTTACTATAGGATTCTGCTTCTTTTTTTGAAGTGAAATTTTCTGTTGTAGGGAATTTATTGAAGGTGTTGCTAGCATTATGTTTGGTTTTTACTGCTGCAGCGCATTCTTCATTCCACCAGGGGTTGTTTTTTGTGGGGCAATACCCCTCCCCCTGTTTTTTTGTGGTCGGAATGGCTGCATTTCCTGCCTTTAGAATAGTGTTACGTATGTTGTTATAATAAGTTTCTAAGTTGTCATTTTGTAAGTTTGATAGGGTAGTTTTACTAAGTTCTGATTGGAAGAGCTCCCAATTTGCTTTATCATAAATGAATTTAGGGGTAAGTTCTTCTTCTGGTGGGTCTGGTGTACTGTTTAGTGTTATAGATATAGGTTTGTGGTCCGACCCCAGGGGGTCCACCAACGGTGTCCACGTACAGTTTTTTTCCAAAGCGGGGCTTATTAAAGTTAAATCTATAGCTGTTAGTCTTTGGCCAGGCACGTCCGGATACCTAGTGGGAGACCCATCATTTAACAGGATTAAATCAGAGTTATTAATTTCATCTAGTAGTTTAGAAGCCCCTGCACTAGTGACTGTACACCCCACTTCCCAAAAGGGGTGGTGGGTGTTAAAGTCACCGACGATTATCCAGTTTTCGGAGGTGGTGAGGGAACTTAACCAATTTGAGGTGGGAGCCCTCTCATATGGCTGTGGAAAATAAGTATTTAAAATGTTTGTCTTTTTGTCGTTTATTGAGATTTGAATGCTATTTGAGTATCTTAATAATAAGATATCTTCTGTGGGAGGAGTTGTTTTTTGAAAGTATATATTAGTACGGACGTAAGTGGCGGTTTTGATACGTCCTTTCATACTATTAAATGATGGTGGGAATTGGAAACCTTCTATCTTAGGGAGGCCTGAATATTCAGTATTTAGGGACTGTAAGCAAAGAATTTGATATTGTATTGGATTGGTGGCTAAAAAGTTTATCAGGAAATCTAGATTACTATTAATTGCGCGACAATTCCATTGAAGAATACTAAAAGGGACGTTATTGGACCCCATATTCGGGGTCCCAGAGGTTGGCTTAGTCAGGTGTTTTATTTAGTTTGATTTTAGTGACGGTCTAGTCTACCTGTGGTTGATGGTGTTACTCTACTTCTGACTCTACTCGTGGGGCTGTTTTCACAGACCAGATTAGCCAATCTGAGCAAGCTGGTGTCTTTGGAGAGTGTTGTTGGAGATGTGCCCGCCACCACGGGAAAGAGTGTGGCTAAGCCATCTAGCAGTAGAGAGGGTTGATTTGTTGTTTTTGCTTTTGCTAATGAGATTAAAATTTGAGTGACTATTTGTTCCCTTGGGGGTTTGTTGGAAGAAGCTTTTGCAAACTGATCAAGATTAAAAGTTGTAGTGGTTGTAGAGGGATCGACTGGTGTTGGTGCAGGCACTTGATGTTTTTGAGTGAAAGTAGTCATAAGATTATCCATGTAATTTGTGACTGTAGTGATCATAGACTGTGTTTGTTTTTTGATTTCTTCGGCAACAATCTCTTGAATTCTCGTCTCTGAGACGGTCTTGGAGAGGGAGGCCTTCAGGTTGATAGCTTTCTGCTTTAGGTTGCGAATTCTATTACTGTTTATTCTTTTTTTCTTTGTTTTATACGTGACAACTGGTTTGGGCGTTGAAATTGGAGTTGAAGAGGTGTTTGTGACTTGTTGTTTGTTGTTATTCTTTTTTGATATGTCACTGGCACGACTTTGGAGGACAGTCGCATAGCTCCCTGGTGGGGAGGCATGCGACCTCTCCTCCGTCCTCCAGAGAGTATCCACTTGGGGAGGAGGGGAGGGTGGTGGTCTTAGGCTCTCTCTTGCTGTTTTTTCCTCTTGAATTTGTGTTTTTGCTCTACGGATGGCTTCCGAAAAAGGAATAAAAGAGGCCCCTCTTATCTTGTTTGCTCTCAGGCGTGCCTGATACTCTGGGCATCCGAGGTAGGCCCCCGAGTGTCCTCCACCACAGTTTACGCATTTCATGTTGGTGGAGGAACAGTCTTTTACGTTATGTCCGCCCTGGGCACAACGCACACAAGTCTCTTTTTCAGACCTACATTGATCTTGTGAGTGCCCAAGGCGGGCACATTTGCGACATCTTCGAACTGGTGCCACGTAGGTGTGGACTACGAACTCCTCTGCCTGGATCCTAACCGTTTCTGGGAGGGTGGGTAAGTCGAAAGTTATTTTCACTGCTCTGGATGGCGTACCATCCTTGTTTTTCAAGCGAAAGGCTTGTCTGGCATTTGTAATGTGGGGGATAAGGTTGCTGATGTTCTCGGATGTGGCAATACCTTTTATTACGCCCTCAGTAGTAGCTGCTGGGACGTGACATTTAATATGTATTCCCGCTAGGGATTTCTGTTTTAAAAGTTGTTGCTGTTGCTGAAGTGATTTGCATCCAATCAGCCAGCGATTTGTGGAAAGAGGTCGCTGGCTGAGGATGGTTCCTACAGTACTTTTCCAGAGTTGGAAGCTTGTATTAGGCCCCAATGCACGAAATCTGGCCGCGCCTGTACCCAAGTCCTCCATAACAATGGGGAACTTGAGAAAGACTGGAGGGGCCACGTTCCTTGGATCAGTCTTAGAACTTGTTGGTTTTTGAATATTCTGCTTTTGATTAAGTTTAGAGGGTGGGTGGGTAGCCGGAGTTTCACCCCATACTGACTCCACCTGCTCAATCAGTGTTTCTGTGGCTGCAGGAGTGTTTTCAGACACAGTCCCCGAACCACACGCTTGTGGCTCGGCCACAGTGTTGTTACTATGCTGAGGTTGGGCCCCTATACTAGTTTCTCTGGTGGATTTCCCGGACGGGGGGGAAAGTGGATTGGAAGCTTCCTCCATTGATCGAAAGTCGTCCCTGAGCTTTTTCCCTTCAGGGGTTGATTTTTGGGGGTCAGGGACCCCTTCCTCCGGGGGGTCACTAGACCCCCTTTCTCTCCTTGATCTCTTTTTTTTCCTAGAATGAATCTCGGTGAAGGACCCATTGTCCTCCACCGAGGTCATAAAGACACTGTCATCAAGGACAGTTTTTGCTCCCGCTGACAGCGGTTTCTCAAGGGGAGTGGTGGACTCCTGGTCCGACTCGCTCAATGAGCAATTTGAAAATGAAACTGGAAAAGACTTTCCTCTTGTTTTGTTGGGTGAAGCCCAAAATTTCTTCCCTATGGACTCCTGGGGCCTAGCCCCGGCTGGGGAGGATTCCACCTCGTCCGGGGAGGCTGGGGTTTCCATATTTATATGGGCCAAAGGCCTTCTTTTTTTTTTACTCAATAAGGTGGGAAACCTGTCTATTATACTAGTACAATGTCAGTAGTGACCTTAAACACGGTCAGGACAACAACAAGCCAAGTTTAGACTTTCGTTAATTTGGGGAACCAATGAGAACGCTAGGATTTTCTCATACCCTAGCTACATAGTTGGTTTCCTATTTAGCTGTTTTTAACTTTTCGTTATTTCCAACGACCAATGAGATCGTTGGAACACTATCGTCGTTGATTTGAGCACCTGCTTTGGCAACGTATCTTTTAGTTATTTCTTTTTACTTTACTTCAACTAGAGGCAAGATTAGTTTACGTTTAACAATCTTTAGTTTATGAAAAAAGTATCTTATTTTATGTTGGGAGCAAGCCCAAAAGTTTAATTTTATTATTACCTTTAATGTTTAAGAGGAAAGAGTTCAAAAACTGTTTCTCTCTATTCCGCCTCAGTTTATCTTTTACAAGTTTATCTTTTATTTATTTTTTTGTTATGAAGAATATTATTATTCCTTAGGATGAAAACACATCCACGAGTACAATTTTATAGTTACATTTAGTATTTCGGAGGATCAGGATCAATATTTAAGTGAAAGAGAAGGAAAGTAGAAACACCTACATTTTATAAAGACTTATTCTGACTGTTTATGTTGTTGGGCTCGCACACAAACTCCTCCAACAATTTAGGAGGCTGGCGAAAACAGAACAACCCTAAAGAAAGAGGAAATACCCTACAGGAACTATGCTGTGACGACCGTACCCACCGGCAAAAAGCCTACGAGTGGGGGGTATTGATAGACCGACGTGAATGACCTGATGGTCAAAAAAAAGACAGTGGAGGAAGAAGTAAAAGTGAAAAACCAGTGAAAGCTAGCTAGCTAAGGTCTTAGTCCCTAGACCTGGGAGTCCTGCTGTGCAAAGGCTCTGGTGGCCGGCGCATTCCTCCCAGGGATACCACTTTTGTGGCTCGTCCTACAGGCCCTAGCTCTAGGCAGTCGAATAACACATCGAACTGCAAAACAAATGAAAAAAACAAAACCTTAGAACCCTATTTATGCTCACGTTAGATAGATCCAACGACGTGTAGTGACGAACAGAAGGAGACGTCGTTGGTGGAGGCAGAAGCAGAAGCAGAAGCAGAAGATAGTCGTGAAGTGATCCCAAATCCTCCTCAAGGCCCAAGTTCAGAGCAAGCTCAACGAAAAGGATGGCGTGCGGCGGGGCTGGCAGAAGAGGTCCAAAGAATAGAGATGGTGTCCACTCCTCTGTCAGTCAACCGCCGTACTTGTAATGAAGCTCGTTTTCTTTCCTCTGTGTGGCTCTCTCTCTCAGCTAGGCAACCTCTCAGCTTGATGTGCAAAGGCGATGATCTGATGAGCATTGCCATTTCCTCCCCCCTTTGCACCTTTATCCCACACTGCTTTCCCCTTTATATTGTCTTAACAAACCTCTGGTTGGCTTCAGCCAAAAGTTTGGGCCAATAGTAAAGTCAGCACACAAAACGAGCAAGTATGGTAATAGTGGGTCCCCTTGACGACATCCTGTTTATATTAAACCAATTAGATATCTGACCATTAACAAGAACACGATTTGATGTTGGCTGTTGGTTGTTATAAAAATGTTTCTAGCCATTTACAGTTATCGTTTTGGAAACCATAAGTTTTCAAAACTTTGAAAAGAATGTCACCAAATGCCTTTTCTAAATTTAATTCAACAAAATCCCGGGTAATTTTGTTCATCTATGTATGATAAATCAGCCTAATGCTGTCTCCTACGTGTCTTTTCGCAATGAACCCTTTCTGGTCTTCATTGATAGTATTAGGTCAAACAGTCTTTAAACGATTCACGATACACGAAGATCCAGTTTTGTAGATAACATTTAACAATGATATAGGTCTCTATTTTCGTATGATATCTCTACGTTTGTCACTTTGGGAATACATGCTGCAATTACTTTGTGTACTCGTGAAAGTTCCCGTTTTAAAATAAACCTAGAATTCAATGTTTGGACCACAAAAGTATCTATTCTATTCATTACACCTTAATCATATCATGTTATGAAAAGCCAACTGTCCGTGTGTGTGTGTGTGTGTGTGTGTGTGTGTGTGTGGAACACAGAACGGGCCTTATAACTCCGCCGTTTTTCGACCGAATCGCTTCAAATTTGCTATCAGCCCTAACGTGGCGATGGCAACGGCAACCAAGGCGGCCGTGTCATTTGCGCTTTTTGGCAAATGTACGAGGTTAACGCGTGCGCGTGTGTGTATGGGGTGGGGGTGGGGAGTAGTCATATAATAACAAGGCAAGTGTGTGTCTGTGTGTGTGTGTGTGTGCGTCTGTCTGAAACACAAAACGGGCCTTATAACTCCGCCGTTTTTCGACCGAATTGCTTCAAATTTGCTGTCAGGCTTGCTGTGGTCGGGGCAAAGCCTGGTAGCAAATTTGAAGAGAATCGGGAGAGCGCGTCACTCTCAGAGCAGCGCCAACGGGAAACGGGGCCTTATAACTCCGCCGTTTCTTAACCAAATCGCTTCAAATTTGCTGTACTCAGCATTACCA
>CM065707.1:89658-97158 GCA_017654935.2 Phymorhynchus buccinoides | reverse complement strand
ATCACCACGTTGTTGGCAATGATAGCAGTGGTGTCCACCTCCCCTGGTAGGGGGTCTGCCATAGTAGCACTGGATCACCACATTGTTGGCAATGATAGCAGTGGTGTCCACCTCCCCTGATAGGGGGTCTGCCATCGTAGCACTGGATCACCACATTGTTGGCAATGATTGGGTCTGCCATAGTAGCACTGGATCACCACATTGTTGGCAATGATTGGGTCTGCCATAGTAGCACTGGATCACCACATTGTTGGCAATGATTGGGTCTGCCATAGTAGCACTGGATCACCACATTGTTGGCAATGATTGGGTCTGCCATAGTAACACTGGGTCACCACGTTGTTGGCAATGATGGCAGTGGTGTCCACCTCCCCTGATAGGGGGTCTGCCATAGCAGCACTGGATCACCACGTTGTTGGCAATGATAGCAGTTTGTTGGTTGGTTGGTTGGCTTACCCTGGCTAAAAGACTCCAGGGATCATCCCAACAGTGCCGAAGCACTTGAACACTAAGGTACAAATGCACTCAGCTAGGAATGAGAACATTACGTGTGTGACCGTTTTTGATTACCCCGCCACGTGGGCAGCCACACTCCGACTTCGGGGGATTTTAGACTGATGATGTTATGCTGGGAGCTTGTCATGGCTTAAGACAATCCCCGCACAACCATTCAGAGCATAACAACATTTTGATGTAGCCTTGGCGTTCTAGCTTATGTCAACTGGTCTGACACAGCCTCATGCCAAGGCATAATGATAGCAGTGGTGTCCACCTCCCCTGGTAAGGACGTTGGGTCTGCCATAGCTGCTACGCATTCTTCGACCAATGAGTAATGCATTTGTGGAGGCAGATCAGCGTCAATGGTCTCATCTTGGTCTGCACAGTCATTGCAACTGTTGCACATATTGTCACGGTTTAAGACCAACAGAGACATCAGCCTAACTGGACAAGATAACAGGCATCAAGAAGTGTGTGTGTGTGTGTGTGTGTGTGTGTGTGTGTGTGTGTGTGTGTGTGTGTGTGTGTGTGTGTGTGTGTGTGCATGCGCACGCATATGTGTGTATGTGTGCGCGCATATGTGTGTGTGTGCCCGAGCGGATGTGCGTGTCTGGAATAGGAGGGGCGTTATGGTTTTTTTTACATCATGCGTTGTGTGACCTATGTTGTACTAGACTCGTTACCTGTGTGATACCTGTGTGATACCTGTTGTGGTTACAGGCCCGTCTACCTAGGGGTATCTGCTGTGTTTTATGGCCTGTCTTAGTCAGGAGTGTGTTCACTTCACATGGTGTTACGCGTTGTTACCTGTTGTTATCTGTTGTTACTTCTCGTTTATCTGTTTTTATCTGTCGTTATACTTTTTACCTGTGGTTACATGTGTGTTACCTGTTGTGGTTACAGGTACATCTACCTAGGGGAGTACCCTCTGAGTTTCGCAGCCTGTCTTGGTCAAGAAGAGTGTGTGCGTCTGCTGTTAGCCAAAGGGGCTGATCCTAACCTACAGGACACCAATGGGAACACTGTACTGCACATGTTGGTCATCCATGAGAGAAAGGTAGTAATATAGTACAATAATAATAATAATAATAATAGTGAATCGTTTACATAGCGCACTCCTCCACCAAATGTGGATCTCTATGCGCTTAACAACAACAAAAATTAAAAGCAAGAAATTCAAAAACAAAAACAAGTAATCGCTCACACACATGCAAAATAGGCATGTATACCCCCCCCCCCCCACACACACACACATACACGCAGGCACGCACGTACGCACATATGCACACACACACACACACACACACTTACACACACACACCGTTACCATCACCACCACCCACCCCACCTAAGAACACAATACAAAATACAATCAGTTGAAGAAAGCATCAACACCTCTCTCTCTCTCTCTCTCTCTCTCTCTCTTCTCCTCTCTCTCTCTCTCTCTCTCTCTCTCTCTCTCTCTCCCTCTCTCTCTCTCTCTCTCTCTCTCTCTCTCTCTCTCTCTCTCTCTCTCTCTCTCTCTCTCTCTCTCTCTGTCTCTCTGTCTGACTCTCTCGCAACAAAGCTGACGTAGACATTGCAGTCATCACACAGTGAAACTAATATGGGGGGAGGGGGGAGGGGGGAGGGGAGGGTGTGTGTGAGAATAGAGTCGAGAAGTAATGTGGCCTAAAGGTTGTGATGTAGCTTGAATAGGTGGGTCTTGAGAGCTGATTTGAAACGTTGCAAGGACTGGATATGGCGAATTTCGCGTGGTAAGGAGTTCCAAACTGATGGGGCCGAAAAGGAAAAGGAGCGCTCACCAAACATTTTTGTTTGTGTACTAGGAACACAGAGAATTTTGGAATCTGAAGATAACCGCAATTACCTTGATGGAGTATAGACAGAAAGCATGTCAGAGATGTAGCTAGGGGCATTTCCAGAGAAATAAGAATGACATAGAGTGGACATTTTGTAGTCAATACGTGCTTTGATGGGAAGCCAATGGAGGGATATCAGGAGTGGTTGAACATGATGATGCTTAGAGACCTTGAGGACAAGTCTGGCAGCAGAGTTCTGGACTTTTTGAAGCTTGTCAATGAGGTGTTGGGGGCAGCCATACAAGAGTGAATTACAATAATCTAATTTAGAGAGAACAAAAGCGCAGACTAGTATCTTAACAGTATCTATAGACAGGAGATGGCGAATCGTACCAATGCGACGCAGCTCACAGTATGCTGACCGACAGATAGTTTGAACTTGTGAGTCAACACTCATATCTTGAGAGATGTGGAAGCCAAGATTTCTAGCAGAAGGAGAAAAAGGTATTCGAGTGTCACAGACAGAGATGGAATCAGGCTTTGGGTACGAAAGTTGTCTTGATGGAGAGTGGATGAACAAGGCCTCCGTTTTGTCGTCATTCAGCTTCAGTTTGTTTTGTAGCATCCATGATTTGATGTTGCGAATGCAGAATTCCAGTGAAGATATAGAAAGAAGAATGGTAGATGGGGATACAGGCTAGTGGAGTTGTGTATCATCAGCAAAAGACAGAGAATCAACTCAATACAACAGGGCTGATCCTATCTTAACCTTCAGGACACCGATGGGAACACTATACTGCACATGTTGGTTAGATGGCAGATCATAATACACTACACGTGTTGGTCATAGATGACAGATCATAATACACTACACGTGTTGGTCATATATGACAGATCATAATACACTACACGTGTTGGTCATACATGACAGATTACAATACACTACACGTGATGGCCATAGATGACAGATCATAATACACTACACGTGTTGGTCATACATGACAGATCACAATACACTACACGTGTTGGTCATAGATGACAGATCATAATACACTACACGTGTTGGTCATACATGACAGATAATAATACACTACACGTGTTGGTCATATATGACAGATCATAATACACTACACGTGTTGGTCATATATGACAGATCATAATACACTACACGTGCTGGTCATATATGACATCATAATACACTACACATGTTGGTCATATATGACAGATCATAATACACTACACGTGTTGGTCATAGATGACAGATCATAATATGTTGGTCATACATGACAGATCATAATATGTTGGTCATACATGACAGATCATAATACACTACACATGTTGGTCATAGATGACAGATCATATGTTGGTCATAGATGACAGATCATAATACACTACACATGTTGGTCATAGATGACAGATCATAATATGTTGGTCATAGATGACAAATCATAATATGTTGGTCATAGATGACAAATCATAATATGTTGGTCATAGATGACAGATCATAATACACTACACGTGTTGGTCATAGATGACAGATCATAATACACTACACATGTTGGTCATAGATGGCAGATCATAATACACTACACATGTTGGTCATAGATGGCAGATCATAATACACTACACATGTTAGTCATAGATGGCAGATCATAATACACTACACATGTTGGTCATAGATGACAGATCATAATACACTACACGTGTTGGTCATAGATGGCAGATCATAATACACTACACATGTTGGTCATAGATGGCAGATCATAATACACTACACATGTTGGTCATAGATGGCAGATCATAATACACTACATATGTTGGTCATAGATGACAGATCATAATACACTACACATGTTGGTCATAGATGGCAGATCATAATACACTACACATGTTGGTCATAGATGACAGATCATAATACACTACACATGTTAGTCATAGATGACAGATCATAATACACTACACGTGTTGGTCATAGATGACAGATCATAATACACTACACATGTTAGTCATAGATGACATATCATAATACACTACACATGTTGGTCATAGATGACAGATCATAATACACTACACATGTTAGTCATAGATGACATATCATAATACACTACACATGTTGGTCATATATGACAGATCATAATACACTACACATGTTAGTCATAGATGACAGATCATAATACACTACACATGTTGGTCATAGATGACAGATCATAATACACTACACGTGTTGGTCATTGATGACATATAATACACTACACGTGTTGGTCATAGATGACAGATCATAATACCCTACACATGTTGGTCATAGATGACAGATCATAATACACTACACATGTTAGTCATAGATGACAGATCATAATACACTACACATGTTAGTCATAGATGACAGATCATAATACACTACACATGTTAGTCATAGATGACAGATCATAATACACTACACATGTTAGTCATAGATGACAGATCATAATACACTACACGTGTTGGTCATAGATGACAGATCATAATACACTACACATGTTAGTCATAGATGACAGATCATAATACACTACACATGTTGGTCATAGATGACAGATCATAATACACTACACATGTTGGTCATAGATGACAGATCATAATACACTACACATGTTGGTCATAGATGACAGATCATAATACACTGCACATGTTGGTCATAGATGACAGATCATAATACACTACACATGTTGGTCATAGATGACAGATCATAATACACTACACATGTTAGTCATAGATGACAGATCATAATACACTACATATGTTGGTCATAGATGACAGATCATAATACACTACACATGTTGGTCATAGATGACAGATCATAATACACTACACATGTTAGTCATAGATGACAGATCATAATACATTACACATGTTGGTCATAGATGACAGATCATAATACACTACACGTGTATGGTTCATAGATCACAGAAAGATAGAGTCAGCCTATAGCCAGCCTTACTGACTATGCTGTGTTTTGTGTCATGTACCAACAATGGTTACCTTACTGACTATGCTGTGTTTTGTGTCATGTACCAACAGTGGTTACCTTACTGACTATGCTGTGTTTTGTGTGATGTACCAACAGTGGTTACCTTACTGACTATGCTGTGTTTTGTGTCATGTACCAACAGTGGTTACCTTACTGACTATGCTGTGTTTTGTGTGATGTACCAACAGTGGTTACCTTACTGACTATGCTGTGTTTTGTGTCATGTACCAACAGTGGTTACCTTACTGACTATGCTGTGTTTTGTGTCATGTACCAACAGTGGTTACCTTACTGACTATGCTGTGTTTTGTGTGATGTACCAACAATGGTTACCTTACTGACTATGCTGTGTTTTGTGTCATGTACCAACAATGGTTACCTTACTGACTATGCTGTGTTTTGTGTCATGTACCAACAATGGTTACCTTACTGACTATGCTGTGTTTTGTGTCATGTACCAACAATGGTTACCTTACTGACTATGCTGTGTTTTGTGTCATGTACCAACAGTGGTTACCTTACTGACTATGCTGTGTTTTGTGTCATGTACCAACACATGGTTACCTTACTGACTATGCTGTGTTTTGTGTCATGTACCAACAGTGGTTACCTTACTGACTATGCTGTGTTTTGTGTGATGTACCAACAATGGTTACCTTACTGACTATGCTGTGTTTTGTGTCATGTACCAACAGTGGTTACCTTACTGACTATGCTGTGTTTTGTGTCATGTACCAACAGTGGTTACCTTACTGACTATGCTGTGTTTTGTGTCATGTACCAACAGTGGTTACCTTACTGACTATGCTGTGTTTTGTGTGATGTACCAACAGTGGTTACCTTACTGACTATGCTGTGTTTTGTGTCATGTACCAACAGTGGTTACCTTACTGACTATGCTGTGTTTTGTGTGATGTACCAACAATGGTTACCTTACTGACTATGCTGTGTTTTGTGTCATGTACCAACAATGGTTACCTTACTGACTATGCTGTGTTTTGTGTCATGTACCAACAATGGTTACCTTACTGACTATGCTGTGTTTTGTGTCATGTACCAACAGTGGTTACCTTACTGACTATGCTGTGTTTTGTGTCATGTACCAACAGTGGTTACCTTACTGACTATGCTGTGTTTTGTGTCATGTACCAACAATGGTTACCTTACTGACTATGCTGTGTTTTGTGTCATGTACCAACAGTGGTTACCTTACTGACTATGCTGTGTTTTGTGTGATGTACCAACAATGGTTACCTTACTGACTATGCTGTGTTTTGTGTGATGTACCAACAGTGGTTACCTTACTGACTATGCTGTGTTTTGTGTCATGTACCAACAGTGGTTACCTTACTGACTATGCTGTGTTTTGTGTCATGTACCAACAGTGGTTACCTTACTGACTATGCTGTGTTTTGTGTCATGTACCAACAGTGGTTACCTTACTGACTATGCTGTGTTTTGTGTCATGTACCAACAATGGTTACCTTACTGACTATGCTGTGTTTTGTGTCATGTACCAACAGTGGTTACCTTACTGACTATGCTGTGTTTTGTGTCATGTACCAACAGCGGTTACCTTACTGACTATGCTGTGTTTTGTGTCATGTACCAACAATGGTTACCTTACTGACTATGCTGTGTTTTGTGTCATGTACCAACAGTGGTTACCTTCCTGACTATGCTGTGTTTTGTGTCATGTACCAACAATGGTTACCTTACTGACTATGCTGTATTTTGTTCAGCTCAGCTTGTACTAACAGTCAGCTGTCTGTTGCTCTGTTGGCAGCTGAAGTCTGACCAAGAGGTTTGCCTTGTTACCATCATCACCCATTGTCACCCACTGTTACCATTGTCACCCACTGCTACCATTGTCACCCACTGTTACCATTGTCACCCACTGTTACCATTGTCACCCACTGTTACCATTGTCACCCACTGCTACCATTGTCACCCACTGTTACCATTGTCACCCACTGTTACCATTGTCACCCACTGTTACCATTGTCACCCACTGTTACCATGATCACCCACTGTCATCCGTTGTTACCATTGTCACCCACTGTTACCATTGTCACCCACTGTTACCATTGTCACCCACTGTTACCATTGTCACCCACTGTTACCATTGTCACCCATTGTTACCATTGTCACCCACTGTTACCATTGTTGCCATTGTTACCATCCCCACCCACTGTT
>CM065707.1:84658-87158 GCA_017654935.2 Phymorhynchus buccinoides | reverse complement strand
ACAGTGTGTGGAATTGTGAAGGCATATTGATTGAGCATTGTCCTTTTCCTGCATAATAAAAAGTCTGGAATTGTGAAGGCCTATTAATTGAGCATTGTCCCTTTTCTGCATATTTGAACAACTGCCAGCCACAGAGTGCGTTGTTTCTTCACGTTTACAAAGTGAGCAAAAAATGTCTTTATTTCTGACAATTTTACTCACTTTTATGTTTTCCCTCCATTTCAACGAAATGACACTTCTTAGGGGTGGCATGCGAAAATCATGTGATTCCCGTGAACAGGAAGTTGGATAAAACAAGTTTGAGTGAGCTTGTGGTCACGCATGACTAATCTTTCGATCATATAATTTCCATTGCTTTCAATCACACCACCTTCTAGCAATCAATGTTATAAAACTCTATCCTTAGCACATTTTAATCAGTGTATGTGTGTGTCTTTGTGAAGTTTCAAATGTTTATGAATGGATGCGAGCGTTTGGTGCTTCTGCTTGTTTGTAAGCATATAATGTGTGCATGCATGCACACGCTCGGTATTGGTCTGCTTGCACGCGCGCCTAAGATGATGTATTTGTCTGTACACTCTGCACATGTAGCAGTGTGCCACTAATGATGCTTCCCAGCCACGTGTGCCTTATTGCTGTGTGCATGCCTTGTCTGTCATCAATGATGCATCCATGTATTGGCTGTAGAATGTCTCCTTAGAGATAGGCCAGTATAGCCACGTGTGCCTTATTGCTGTGTGCATGCCTTGTCTGTCATCAATGATGCATCCATGTATTGGCTGTAGAATGTCTCCTTAGAGATAGGCCAGTATAGCCACGTGTGCCTTATGGCTGTGTGCATGCCTTGTCTGTCATCAATGATGCATCCATGTATTGGCTGTAGAATGTCTCCTTAGAGATAGGCCAGTATAGCTACGTGTGCCTTATTGCTGTGTGCATGCCTTGTCTGTCATCAATGATGCATCCATGTATTGGCTGTAGAATGTCTCCTTAGAGATAGGCCAGTATAGCTGTAGTAGTCTTCTGGTTTATTGTGAGTGCTGAATGGCTCCCCATTGTGCATGCTTTAATGGAAGGCCAGTATAGCTGTAGTAGTCTTCTGGTTTATTGTGAGTGCTGAATGGCTCCCCATTGTGCATGCTTTAATGGAAGGCCAGTATAGCTGCAGTAGTCTTCTGGTTTATTGTGAGTGCTGAATGGCTCCCCATTGTGCATGCTTTAATGGAAGGCCAGTATAGTCTTCTGGTTTATTGTGAGTGCTGAATGGCTCCCCATTGTGCATGCTTTAATGGAAGGCCAGTATAGCTGTAGTAGTCTTCTGGTTTATTGTGAGTGCTGAATGGCTCCCCATTGTGCATGCTTTAATGGAAGTGAAATAGAATCCAGTGTTAGAAACAAGAGATGCTGATGATTACATCATTATTTACTGACTTATGCAAATGAACTTAGACATTAATGGAGAAAAACATGAGAATCTGATGGTTACATCATTATTTAATAATATTAATAATAATAATAATAATGACAATTTATGTAGCGCTTATTCTCCTTACGGGGCTCTAAGCGCTTCACAAAGAAGTTAAAAATCTGAGCAAAAACAGCAACAAAACAACGCACTTATCATAAGGAACAACACGAAACGAAATCACGATAACTACATTTACGTCACCCCCCCCCCCCCCCCCCATCCTTTCACACTCCCCTAGAATCCAAACCATTACAAATAGCATTTTTCACGCGAAACAAAATTTATTTTACTGACTTATGCGAATGAACTTAGCCTTTAATTGAGAAAAACAGGAGAAATTGATGATTACATCATTATTTACTTACTTCTTGTGTTCACCATCAAAACATTGCTACTAGGTTATACCAACATAATAGTCAGTTAAATTGGCCCTATTCAGCATCAAACAATCGCTACTAGGTTATACCAACATAATAATCAGTTAATTCAGGCCCTATTCAGCATCAAACAATCGCTACTAGGTTATACCAACATAATAGTCAGTTAATTCAGGCCCTATTCAGCATCAAACAATCGCTACTAGGTTATACCAACATAATAGTCAGTTAATTCAGGCCCTATTCAGCATCAAACAATCGCTACTAGGTTATACCAACATAATAGTCAGTTAATTCAGGCCCTATTCAGCATCAAACAGGAATTAGGGTTAGGGTAAAGCCAAGCCAATGATTATATTATTGTTTGCTGATGTATTGTGCTGAGCAATAAAGAATCGCTGCAATGAGGCTGGCTTACATCATCATTATTATGTAGAGTTTAAGTATTGTATAGAACACAGTATACCTCAACAAACAAGGCACACAACGAAAGCAAGAATCAGATGCATGTTTTTTTTAATTGTTTGCCCCTTGAAGACAGCCAGTGCTGGAGCCACTTAACTTCGTTTAGTTGTTTGTCCCTTGAAGACAGCCAGTGCTGGAGCCACTTTACTTCGTTTAGTTGTTTGTCCCTTGAAGACAGCCAGTGCTGGAG
>CM065707.1:67158-79658 GCA_017654935.2 Phymorhynchus buccinoides | reverse complement strand
ACCCTGTTCAACCTATCCTTGTCGGCTTTCTTCAGGGAGCTGAAGAAGCACAGCTGGTTGAAGAGGAGGACAGGCTGAACGATGGACTGGTAAAACAGGTTCAGGATGGTGCTGCTGACCTTGCACTGCCGAAGCTTGCAGAGGAAGAAGAGGCGCTGACTGGCCTTCCTGCAGTAGGCGTCGATGTTTTGGGAGTCCACTCCAGCTTGTCGTCAATCACCGTACTGAGGTACTTGTATGTGTGCACGATGCGCACTTCCTCGCCCTTGATGACAAGCGGGTGGATGCTGCCCTGGTTCCTGCAGCAGGCGTCGATGTTGGGGGTCCACTCCAGCTTGTCGTCAATCACCGTGCCGAGGTACTTGTAGGTGTGCACAATGCGCAACTCCTCGCCCTTGATGACAAGTGGGTGGATGCTTCCGGGATTCTTGCGGAAGTCGATGACTAACTCTTCCGTCTTGCCAACATTCAGCTCCAGGAAATTTGTGTCACACCAGTCCACCAGCTCGCTGACAGCCTCTCAGTATCGGGATTCGTCAGAGTTCTGCAACAGTCCCGAGAGTGAAGATCCAGGAGATGATGATGGGGTTGACAGACATGGACAGGAATTTGCAGATCATGAGGTGAGGTTGGATAGTGTTAAAGGCACTGGAAAAGTCAATGAAGAGAATTCTTGCGTAGGTTTTGGGTTTGTCAAGATGCTGGAGCAGATCACTATGCTAATGAGAGCCACGAGCAGATGGTGCAGCAGAGTCAGGATGGCGTCCTGCGTGTCTCGGGAGCTGGAGTGGGCGAACTGCAGCGGATCCTGGTGGTCCTCAGTTTCCCTCCCTTATGTAGAATAGTCTGCCTTATGTAGAATAGTCTGCCTTATGTAGAATAGTCTGCCTTATGTAAAATAGTTCTGCCTTATGTAGAATAGTCTGCCTTATGTAGAATAGTCTGCCTTATGTAGAATAGTCTGCCTTATGTAGAATAGTCTGCCTTATGTAGAATAGTCTGCCTTATGTAGAATAGTCTGCCTTATGTAAAATAGTCTGCCTTATGTAGAATAGTCTGCCTTATGTAGAATATCTCTATAGTGTAATGTGATGATGTGACGTCAAAGTGACGTATGCCCAATACCACTGTCTAACACTGACGTCATATATTAGCTAGGCTTTATTTAATGGCTTCACTGCGTTGTATCTTAAAGGCCCATACGCTTCTCGTAAAATAACGTGTAGAATGATGCAAAATCGATCTGGATAGTAAACTCTGACATTATTCAAAGTCACAGACAAGCATAAAACTGAACGCAATCATACTGTTAGCTCAAAGCTAGCAAAAATGCGCTGACCTTTTTTCTTCTGTGTACTCTGCTATCTTGAAATCTCGTCATGGGGCAATTAGCTCAAATGACGCAGCTAAGGGTAGTCAGTCGGCCTAGTTTAGTAGTAGTCCAGGCGAAATTAAGCTTGACCTTGATTTTTGTGATATATATTATGTTTTTAAGTCGATCTAACATGATTTGAGGGTGCTGAATCTAAATCCGTTGGAGGCCAAGTTGTAAAAGTTGGGCATTTTGAGCTATGACGAAATATTCAAAATGGCCACTATGGGACTCTAAAGAACTGTTAAAACATGCACTTACTGTAATTATGTTGTATCTAATGCTTTTATTTGTAAGAAAAATAGTATAGTTTGCTGAAATGATTCAAACTATGTTAAATATATTTCCTATTTTTCTACTTATTAGCCCCCAGCCACTCTGTGGAGAGGGCTATCACGATTTTGTGTCCTTTCATTTGCCTGGCAATTATCTTAAGAACAATGTCACAGGATCACTTCAAATTTGTGTGCTACTATTTTAATGAAGCTGATGTGCCCCTCAGTATACCTTATTGACCTTGACATTTGACCTTGAGTATGTGATTTTAATGTATCAACTATACTTTTTCAACTTTTGCACTGCTGTCGTAAACTAAGCTATAGTTGTTTTACCACAGCAGTGGCAAAGTTTGAAAAAGTATATGTTGATACAATAAAAATCACTATTCAAGGTCAAATGATCAAAGTCAGCAAGGCATACTGAGGGGCACACCCGTTTCCTTTAAAATAGTAGCACACAAATTTGAAGTTCGAAGTGATCCTGTGTCATTGTTCTTAAGATAATTGCCAGGCAAATGAATGGACACAAAAATTTGTGATAGTCCTCTTTGCAGAGTGGATGGGGGCTAATAAGTATTAAATTAGGAAATATAATTCACATAGTTTCAATAATTTCAGCAAACTATACTACTTTATCTTACAGATAAAAGCATTAGATACAACAAAATTGCGGTAAGTGCATGTTTTAACAGTTATTTAGAGTCCCATAGTGTCCATTTTGAATATTTCGTCATAGCTCAAAAAGCCCAACTTTTACAACTTGGCTTCCAACGGATTTGGATTCAGCACCCTCAAATAATGTTAGATTGACTTAAAAACCTAATAAAAATCGCAAAACAAGGCCAAGCTTAATTTCCCCTGAACTACTACTAAACTAGGCCTACTGACTACCATTAACTGCGTCATTTGAGCTAATTACCCCATGACGAGATTTCAAGATAGCAGAGTACGCAGAAGAAAAAAGGTCAGCGCATTTTTGCTAGCTTTGAACGAACAGTATGATTGCGTTCATTTTTATGCTTATCTGTGACTTTGAATTATGTCAGAGTTTACAATCAAGATCGATTTTGCATCATTCTGCACGTTATTTACGAGAAGCGTATGGGCCTTTAAGATACAACGCAGTGAAGCCATTAAATAAAGCCTAGCTAATATATGACGTCAGTGTTAGACAGTGGTATTGGGCATACGTCACTTTGACGTCACATCATCACATTACACTATAGAGATATTCTACATAAGGCAGACTATTCTACATAAGGCAGACTATTCTACATAAGGCAGACTATTCTACATAAGGCAGACTATTCTACATAAGGCAGACTATTCTACATAAGGCAGACTATTCTACATAAGGCAGACTATTCTACATAAGGCAGACTATTCTACATAAGGCAGACTATTTTACATAAGGCAGACTATTCTACATAAGGCAGACTATTCTACATAAGGCAGACTATTCTACATAAGGGAGGGAAACTGAGGACCACCAGGATCCGCTGCAGTTCGCCCACTCCAGCTCCCGAGACACGCAGGACGCCATCCTGACTCTGCTGCACCATCTGCTCGTGGCTCTCATTAGCATAGTGATCTGCTCCAGCATCTTGACAAACCCAAAACCTACGCAAGAATTCTCTTCATTGACTTTTCCAGTGCCTTTAACACTATCCAACCTCACCTCATGATCTGCAAATTCCTGTCCATGTCTGTCAACCCCATCATCATCTCCTGGATCTTCACTCTCGGGACTGTTGCAGAACTCTTGACGAATCCCAATACCGAGAGGCAGTCAGTGAGCTGGTGGACTGTGTGTGACAGGAATTTTCCTGGAGCCGAACGTCAGCAAGACGGTAGGAGTTAGTCATCGACTTTCCGCAAGGAAATGGCAGGCAGCGTCCACCCGCTTGTCATCAAGGGCGAGGAGGTGCGCATTCGTGCGCACCTACAAGTACCTCGGCACAGTCATCGATGACAAGCTGGAGTGGACCCCCAACATCGACGCCTGCTGCAGGAACCTGGGCAGCATCCACCCGCTTGTCATCAAGGGCGAGGAGGTGCGCATCGTGCACACATACAAGTACCTCGGTACGGTGATTGACGACAAGCTGGAGTGGACCCCAAACATTGACGCCTACTGCAGGAAGGCCAGTCAGCGCCTCTTCTTCCCCCGCAAGCTTCGGCAGTGCAAGGTCAGCAGCACCATCCTGCACCTGTTTTACCAGTCCATCGTTCAGCCTGTCCTCCTCTTCAACCAGCTGTGCTTCTTCAGCTCCCTGAAGAAAGCCGACAAGGATAGGTTGAACAGGGTGATGGCTGTTGCTGCCAAGGTCATCGGACATGGCCTCACTCCTCTGGCCGACATCAACAGGAAGGTGACTACCAGGAAAGCTCGCGCCATCCTTCAAGATCCCAGCCATCCTCTCCATCTAGAAACCTCCAGCTGACATCAACAGGAAGGCGACTACCAGGAAAGCTCGCGCCATCTTTCAAGACCCCAGCCATCCTCTCCATCACCAAACCTCCAGCTGACATCAACAGGAAGGCGACTACCAGGAAAGCTCGCGCCATCCTTCAAGACCCCAGCCATCCTCTCCATCACCAAACCTCCAGCTGACATCAACAGGAAGGCGATTACCAGGAAAGCTCGCGCCATCTTTCAAGACCCCAGCTATCCTCTCCATCCGAAACCTCCAGCTGCCGCCTCCAACGGCGAGTCTGGTCGTCTTAATCGTAATCTTAACCAGACGCAGACTGGCAGATGATATTCCTCGCAACGAGTTCCTCAGCAAAACGGCGACGCGGCTGGTGTGTGCTTTGTGTGTGCGTGCGTGTGCGTGCGTGTGCGTGGTGCGTGTGCGTGTGCGTGTGCGTGTGTGCGTGCCGTGTGTGTGTGTGTGTGTGTGTGTGTGTACGTGCGTGCGTGTGTGTAGTGTGGGCTCGCGTGGCGTCTTGTGTGCATGCGTGCGTGTGATGAGTGATGTACCGTTGGCATATAAGGTCATGTCGTTGCATGTGTTTATGATCAGTGTGTGTGTGGGTGTGTGTGTGTGTGTGAGTGTGTGTGTGTGTGTGTGTGTGCGTGTGCGTGTGTCGTGTTGCGCGTGTGCGTGTGCGTGTGCGTGTGTGCACGCGTGTGCGTGTGTGTGTGTGTGTGTTGGGTGACTATCCGTTAAGACTCCTCTCTCTCCTCTCTTCTCTCTCGTCTCTCTCTCATCTCTCTCTCCTGCCCTCTCTCTCTTTCTCTTTAGTCGCGCGGGGTGCGGTGGAGGGGGTGGGTGGTGGGGGGGGGGGAGGGAGGTGGGGGGGGGGGGGGGGGAGGGGGGGGGGCGGTTTGGTGTGTGCTTCGTTCAGTTTGGCGTTAATGTTCTATTTGAGCTTTGATCTTTATTTATTCACTGTTTATCTTTAGCGTGGTCCTACCACAGTATGTATTTCATTGCTTTTGAACATAAATGGTGTGACTTGTGACTAATATAAAGATAATGTACATCAGTGTCTCACGCCCATAGCACTATGAGCTTGAGAACTGGACGTCTGGATGGCTTTCTCCACTGCTGGGGTGATATGGTTGTCACTGTCACTCACTGTGGTGCTCATACCATCTTTAAACATACACCTCAGCTTACTCAG
Organism: Phymorhynchus buccinoides; assembly: GCA_017654935.2. Lineage (NCBI taxonomy): Eukaryota > Metazoa > Mollusca > Gastropoda > Neogastropoda > Raphitomidae > Phymorhynchus > Phymorhynchus buccinoides. Next base: position 74,378 of record CM065707.1, on the reverse strand, counting down.
CCCCATACACTAGCAGGTTGAGGAGCTGACGGTCTGGTTGATTTCTCACTGCTGGTGATATGGTGTCCAATGTCAGGACCAGGGTAACCTAGGCAGACGTCACTGTGCCAAAGATGCCAGAACAACCTTGACGTTCCTTCTCCAACACAGTGTTCATACATCTGTACATCATCATCATCATCAGCATCATCAATACATCATCATCTACTATATCATCATCGTCATAATCATGCATCACATCATCATCAATTGCATGCATCATCATTATTATCATCATCATCATCATGCACCATTCAGCATCATCATCGTCTATCATCGTCATCATTATCGCTACGTCATCATCATCAATAACTCATCTCATTATTATTCATGCATTATCATCATCATCATATCATCGTCATCATTGTCGTATCAGCTATCATCATCATCATCGTCATGCGTCATCATTATCAACATGATATACATCACTATCGTCATCATCATCATCGTCTCATCATCACCATAATATCATCGTCACTCATCATCATCATCATCGTCATCATCATCATCGTCATCATTCAGTACAATAAAAACGATTTTTAGGCGAGCGATAACAGGCAACAGCCAGGAAGTCACACACACACAACACACACACACAAGGGCCCACGCACAGCATCGAAGAAGGACACACACACACACACACACCACAAAACGAGGACACGACCAGCACACACGACCGCGCGCGCGCATGCGCGCGTCGCGCAGACAACTGACCTCTTTCCTGCCCAGATCTGGCTGCTGAGGGTCAGTGGTGTCAGTGTGCCTGTGATTCTTGCTGTCGCAGCACGAGCCCCAAAGGTCAACAAAAACTAGGTCAAACTGGCCTGTGATGTCAAAGTCAACAACAGGTCAACACTGGCCTGTAGGGCGAAAGGTCAACAACAGGTCAAACATGCCTGTAGTCATGTCAACAACAGGTACAAACATGGCCTGTAGGTCAACAACTGGCGAAACATGGCTGTAGGTCAAAGTTCAACAACAGGTCAAACATGGCCTGTCAGGTCAAAATGTCAACAACAGGTCAACCATGGGACCCGTAGGTCTAAGGTTAACAAACCAAAAACAGATCAAACTGGCCTTAGGGCAACAGGTCAGCACATGGTCATTGACATGTGGGTCAAGATCAAAGGCCGCGAGCAGGTCAACATGGCCGTAAGCTGGCTCATGTGTTCACGGCGATTCTATATGTTTATGAATTGGTTCAAACAGGACGTTTAATTTGAAAAAACATTTAACAACATATAGAAAAAGGAACAATATTTTAAACCATACAAAATTATATTATGTACATCTATATTTTCGATGATTTATTTTGAAGATTGTGAAAATGCAACAAAGTGAAAAATAGCGTAATTACATTCTAATTTCAGCTTTAGCGCATTGACTACAGTAATCTATAAACTGCTACAGCTACTGCTACTTCAAGTACAATAACTACTACTACTACTACTCTTACTACTTCACTACTGACTACTACTACTACTACTACTACTTCTGTCTGCTACTACTAGTTTTTTGACTACTACTACTACTCTACTGACTACTACTATACTACTACTACTACTAAGCTATACTACTATACTACTACTATGCTAATACAACTATTACTACAGGCCTACGTGTTACTAACATGATTATTAGCTGATGAAGATAGAGACAAGAGAAGACAGAGAAGATGACAGAGAGAAAGATAATGAGAGGAGAGAAAGAAACAGAGAGAAGTGAGAGAGAGAGAGAGAAAAGAAGAGAGAGAGAAGAGAGAGAGAGAAGAGGAGACGAGAGACAGAGAGAACAGAGACAGAGAGAGACAGAGACAGAGAATGCAATCACCTTGACACTGGCGGCCTGGTGTGGCGTAAAACAGAGAACAAACATCAGTCAGTCACTGCAACCAGTTAGTGCAGACACACGCATGCGCTACAGCACACGCACACGCACACGCACACCCGCACACGCACGACGACACCCCACCACACACACACACACACGCTAGAAAGTATACAGATAACTTATTTAAGAAATGTGACATCGATATTAGATTAATTTCAAGTCCACCGATGGGAGCATTTTTCTGCTAAATTTGATACAGATTATACTGCCTTAAAAAAGATGATAATGTCAATCTGACAGCAGTTGAGGCAAAAGAACATCTAGAAAATACATATCCGTATCATCTTAAAATGCATACAGATGGTTCGTTTTTGGAATCAAAAACAGACTAAACAAAGTAAAGTGGCTCCAGCACTGGCTGTCTTCATGGGACAAACAACTAAACGAAGTAAAGTGGCTCCAGCACTGGCTGTCTTCATGGGACAAACAACTAAACGAAGTAAAGTGGCTCCAGCACTGGCTGTCTTCATGGGACAAACAACTAAACGAAGTTAAAGTGGCTCCAGCACTGGCTGTCTTCATGGGACAAACAACTAAACGAAGTAAAGTGGCTCCAGCACTGGCTGTCTTCAAGGGACAAACAACTAAACGAAGTTAAGTGGCTCCAGCACTGGCTGTCTTCATGGGACAAACAACTAAACGAAGTAAAGTGGCTCCAGCACTGGCTGTCTTCATGGGACAAACAACTAAACGAAGTAATGTGACCCCAGCACTGGCTGTCTTCAAGGGACAAACAACAAAACGAAGTAAAGTGGCTCCAGCACTGGCTGTCTTCAAGAGACAAACAACTAAACGAAGTAAAGTGGCTCCAGCACTGGCTGTCTTCAAGGGACACAAACCAAACAGACTAATCGAAGTAAAGTGACCTCCAGCACTGGCTGTCTTCAAGGGACAAACAACAGACTAAACGAAGTAAAGTGGCTCCAGCACTGGCTGTCTTCAAGGGACAAACAACTAAACGAAGTAAAGTGGCTCCAGCACTGGCTGTCTTCAAGAGACAAACAACAGACTAAACGAAGTAAAGTGGCTCCAGCACTGGCTGTCTTCATGGGACAAACAACTAAACGAAGTAAAGTGGCTCCAGCACTGGCTGTCTTCATGGGACAAACAACTAAACGAAGTAAAGTGGCTCCAGCACTGGCTGTCTTCAAGGGACAAACAACTAAACGAAGTAAAGTGGCTCCAGCACTGGCTGTCTTCATGGGACAAACAACTAAACGAAGTAAAGTGGCTCCAGCACTGGCTGTCTTCATGGGACAAACAACTAAACGAAGTAAAGTGGCTCCAGCACTGGCTGTCTTCAAGGGACAAACAACAAAACGAAGTAAAGTGGCTCCAGCACTGGCTGTCTTCAAGGGACAAACAACAGACTAAACGAAGTAAAGTGGCTCCAGCACTGGCTGTCTTCAAGAGACAAACAACTAAACGAAGTAAAGTGGCTCCAGCACTGGCTGTCTTCATGGGACAAACAACTAAACGAAGTAAAGTGGCTCCAGCACTGGCTGTCTTCAAGGGACAAACAACAAAACGAAGTTAAGTGGCTCCAGCACTGGCTGTCTTCAAGGGACAAACAACAGACTAAACGAAGTTAAGTGGCTCCAGCACTGGCTGTCTTCAAGGGACAAACAACTAAACGAAGTAAAGTGGCTCCAGCACTGGCTGTCTTCATGGGACAAACAACTAATCGAATTAAAGTGGCCCCAGCACTGGCTGTCTTCAAGGGACAAACAACTAATCGAAGTAAAGTGGCTCCAGCACTGGCTGTCTTCAAGTGACAAACAACTAAACGAAGTAATGTGACCCCAGCACTGGCTGTCTTCATGGGACAAACAACTAATCGAATTAAAGTGGCCCCAGCACTGGCTGTCTTCAAGGGACAAACAACTAATCGAAGTAAAGTGGCTCCAGCACTGGCTGTCTTCAAGGGACAAACAACTAAACGAAGTAAAGTGGCTCCAGCACTGGCTGTCTTCAAGGGGCAAACAATAAAAAAAAACATGCATCTGATTCTTGCTTTCGTTGTGTGCCTTGTTTGTTGAGGTATACTGTGTTCTATACAATACTTAAACTCTACATAATAATGATGATGTAAGCCAGCCTCATTGCAGCGATTCTTTATTGCTCAGCACAATACATCAGCAAACAATAATATAATCATTGGCTTGGCTTTACCCTAACCCTAATTCCTGTTTGATGCTGAATAGGGCCTGAATTAACTGACTATTATGTTGGTATAACCTAGTAGCGATTGTTTGATGCTGAATAGGGCCTGAATTAACTGACTATTATGTTGGTATAACCTAGTAGCGATTGTTTGATGCTGAATAGGGCCTGAATTAACTGACTATTATGTTGGTATAACCTAGTAGCGATTGTTTGATGCTGAATAGGGCCTGAATTAACTGATTATTATGTTGGTATAACCTAGTAGCGATTGTTTGATGCTGAATAGGGCCAATTTAACTGACTATTATGTTGGTATAACCTAGTAGCAATGTTTTGATGGTGAACACAAGAAGTCAGTAAATAATGATGTAATCATCAATTTCTCCTGTTTTTCTCAATTAAAGGCTAAGTTCATTCGCATAAGTCAGTAAAATAAATTTTGTTTCGCGTGGAAAATGCTATTTGTAATGGTTTGGATTCTAGGGGAGTGTGAAAGGGGCGGGGGGGGGGGGGGTGACGTAAATGTAGTTATCGTGATTTCGTATCGGGTTGTTCCTTATGATAAGTGCGATTGTTTTGTTGTTGTTTTGCGCTGATTTTTAACTTGAATCCTCTTTGTGAAGCGCTTTAGAGCCCTGTAAGGAGAATAAGCGCTACATAAATTGTCATTATTATTATTATTATTAATATTATTAAATAATGATGTAAACCATCAGATTCTCATGTTTTTCTCCATTAATGTCTAAGTTCATTTGCATAAGTCAGTAAATAATGATGTAATCATCAGCATCTCTTGTTTCTAACACTGGATTCTATTTCACTTCCATTAAAGCATGCACAATGGGGAGCCATTCAGCACTCACAATAAACCAGAAGACTACTACAGCTATACTGGCCTTCCATTAAAGCATGCACAATGGGGAGCCATTCAGCACTCACAATAAACCAGAAGACTATACTGGCCTTCCATTAAAGCATGCACAATGGGGAGCCATTCAGCACTCACAATAAACCAGAAGACTACTGCAGCTATACTGGCCTTCCATTAAAGCATGCACAATGGGGAGCCATTCAGCACTCACAATAAACCAGAAGACTACTACAGCTATACTGGCCTTCCATTAAAGCATGCACAATGGGGAGCCATTCAGCACTCACAATAAACCAGAAGACTACTACAGCTATACTGGCCTATCTCTAAGGAGACATTCTACAGCCAATACATGGATGCATCATTGATGACAGACAAGGCATGCACACAGCAATAAGGCACACGTAGCTATACTGGCCTATCTCTAAGGAGACATTCTACAGCCAATACATGGATGCATCATTGATGACAGACAAGGCATGCACACAGCCATAAGGCACACGTGGCTATACTGGCCTATCTCTAAGGAGACATTCTACAGCCAATACATGGATGCATCATTGATGACAGACAAGGCATGCACACAGCCATAAGGCACACGTGGCTATACTGGCCTATCTCTAAGGAGAGCCCCCATTCTACAGCCAATACATGGATTGCATCAGTGATGACAGCAATGCATGCACACCAGCAATAAGGCACACGTGAGCTGTTAAGGCATCATTAGTGGCACACTGCTACATGTGCAGAGTGTACAGAAGACAAATATCATCATCTTAGGCGCGTGCGTGCAGGCAGACCAATACCGAGCGTGTGGCTGCTGCACACAGTTAGATGCTTAAAAACAAGTCGAAGCACCAAACTCTCGCATAACATAATCATAGACATTTGACACTTCACAAAGACACACACATACACGATTCAAATGTGCTAAGGGTATAGTTTTATTTATAACATTGATTGCTAGAATGTGGTGTGATTTAAATCAATGGAAATTATCTGATGCGAAAGATTAGTCTGCGTGACGGCACAAGCTCGCACTCAACTTGTTTTTATCCAACTTCCTTTCAGGGATTCACAATGATTTTGGCTCAGGCATGCCACCCCTAAGAAGTGTCATTTCGGTTGAATATGGAGGGAAACATAAAGTGGAGTAAAACTTGTCAGAATAAAAATGTTATTTGTCTTCACTCATGAAGGCACTTTGTAACGTGAAGAAACAACGCACTCTTTGCTGGCAGTTGTTTCAAAATATGCAGAACAGGGACGAATTCTCAATTAATAGGCCTTCACAATTCCCGACTTTTTATTTATGCATGAAAAGGACAATGCTCAATCAATATGCCTTCACAATTCCACACAACTGTTTATTATTCAGAGAAAAGGACAATGCTCATCAATATAGCCTTCACAATTCCACATGGACTGATATTATTAATGCAGAAAACACGGTGCTCAATAGAGCCTACGAAATTCGCACAGACTACACACAATGAACTGTGCTCTAGCAGACGATATACAGGACTGAAAGAAATGCACAACTCCAGAATCCAAACAAAGGAAAGGTGCAAGCCATCGTATGAGCACATTAGCACAATCTACAGTAAACACAGACAGACACAGATAGCGCCACGCACGGCACACGCAGTCGCACGCACGCACACACACACACCACACATACCACAGCACAACACATCACCACACAAACCACCACGACACACACACCCACACACACCCACCACACACACACACATTCACACTCTCGCAACAGCTACAATCTAACAAAGTCCAACAGGAACATAGGCATCATCCTAATAGAGTTACCATACAGTCTAACAAAGTCCACAGACAATAATCATCTCTAAGTTAGGCATCAATCTAACAAAGTCTCAACAGGACAATAGCATCGCATCCTAAGTTAGCAATACAATGCTAACAAGTCCACAGGACATAGCAGCATCCTAATAAGTTACCGTACATCTAACAAAGTCCAACAGGACACTTAGTCATAATCCTAAGTTACATACAATCTGAACAAAGTCACAGACTATAGGCATCCATCCTCTGTTCGCAATACACTCTAACAAAGTCCCACACAAGGACAATAGCGATCCATCCTAGTTAGCATACATCTAACAAGTCCGAAACAGGAACAATAGGCAATCGCATCCTAAAGTTAGGCAATCAATCTAGACAAAGTCCAACAGGATAATAGACATCCATCCATTAAGTTAGCCATAAGGCATATCTAATA
>CM065707.1:62118-66658 GCA_017654935.2 Phymorhynchus buccinoides | reverse complement strand
GCCTTCAGGTTTGAGTGAGCTTGCGGCTTTAGTTGCGAATTCTATTACTGTTTATTCTTTTTTTCTTTGTGTTTATACGGACAACTGGTTTTGGGGCGTTGAAATTGGATTGAAGAGGTGTTGTGACTTGTTGTTTGATTTTATTTCTTTGGGATATGTCACTGGCACGACTTTGAGGACATCCGCAAGCTCCTGGTGGGGAGGCATGCGAACCTCTCCTCCCGTCCTCCAGAGAGTACCCCACTTGGGAGGAGGGGATGTGTGGTCTTAGGAGGCTCTCTCTTGCTTGTTTTTTTCCTCTTGATTTGTGTTTTGTTGCTCTACGGATGGCGTCCGAAAGGAATAAAAGAGCCCCTCTATCTGTTTGCTCTCAGGCGTGCCTGAGACTCTGGCATCCGAGTTAGGCCCCTCGAGTGTCCTCCACCACAGTTTACGCAGTTCATGTTTGTGGAGGAACGTCTTTTACCGTTATGTCCGCCCCTGGGCACAACGCGACACATCTCTTTTTCAGACCTACATTGATCTTGTGAGTGCCCAAGGCGGGCACATTTGCGACATCTTCGAACTGGTGCCACGTAGGTGTGGACTACGAACTCCTCTGCCTGGATCCTAACCGTCTCTGGGAGAGTGGGTAAGTCAAAAATTATTTTAACTGCTCTTGATGGCGTACCATCCTTGTTTTTTAAGCGAATGGCTTGTCTGGCATTTGAAATGTGGGGGATAAGGTTGCTGATGTTCTCAGATGTGGCAATACCTTTTATCACGCCCTCAGTAGTGGCTGCTGGGACGTGACATTTAATATGTATTCCCGCTAGGGATTTCTGTTTTAGAAGTTGTTGCTGTTGCTGAAGTGATTTGCATCCAATCAGCCAGCGATTCGGTGGAAAGAGGTCGCTGGCTGAGGATGGTTCCTACAGTACTTTTCCAGAGTTGGAAGCTTGTGTTAGGCCCCAATGCACGAAATCTGGCCGCGCCTGTACCCAAGTCCTCCATAACAATGGGGAACTTGAGAAAGACTAGAAGGGCCACGTTCCTTGGATCAGTCTTAGAACTTGTTGGTTTTTGAATGTTCTGCTTTTTTGATTAAAGTTTAGAGGGTGGGTAGGTGAGTAGCCGGAAGTTTCACCGGAGACCTCCCATACTGACTCCACCTGCTCAATCAGTGTTTCTGTGGCTACAGAAGTATTTTCAGACACTGTCCCCGAACCACACGCTTGTGGCCCGGCCACAGTGTTACTACCATGCTGAGGTTGGGCCCCCATGCTATTTTCTCTGGTGGATTTCCCGGACGGGGGGGAAAGTGGATTGGAGGCTTCCTCCATTGATCGAAAGTCGTCCCTAAGCTTTTTCCCTTCAGGGGTTGATTTTTGGGGGTCAGGGACCCCTTCCTCCGGGGGGTCACTAGACCCCCTTTCTCTCCTTGATCTCTTTTTTTTTTCTAGAATGGATCTCGGTGAAGGACCCATTGTCCTCCACCGAGGTCAGAAAGACACTGTCGTCAAGGACAGTTTTCGCTCCCGCTGACAGCGGTTTCTCAAGGGGAGTAGTGGACTCCTGGTCCGACTCGCTCAATGAGCAATTTGAAAATGACACTGGGAAAGACTTTCCTCTTGTTTTGTTGGGAGAGGCCCAAAATTTCTTCCCTAAGGACTCCTGGGGCCTTGCCCCGACTGGGGGGGATTCCACCCCGTCCGGGGAAGCCGGGGTTTCCATATTTGTATGGGCCAAAGGCCTTTCTTTTTTTTTTTTTTTAATTTTTTAGTCGATAAGGTGGGAAACCTGTCTATTATACACGTTCAAATGTTAATAGTGACCTTAATCACGGTCAGGACAACAACAAGCCAAGTTTAGACTTTCGTTAATTTAGGGAACCAATGAGAACGCTGGGATTTTCTCATACCCTAGCTACATAGTTGGTTTCCTATTTGGCTGTTTTTAATTTTGTTGTTAATTCCAACGACCAATGAGATCGTTGGAAACTATCGTTGTTGATTTAGGTACCTGCTTTGGCAACGTGTCTTATTATTTATTTATATTATCTTTACCTCAACTGGGGGCAAGATCAATTTACATTTAACAACCTTTAGTTTACAAGAAAAGTATCTTTACTTTTGTTGGGAACAAGCCCAGAAGTTTAATTTTACTATTACATTTAATGTTTAAGAGGAAAAAGTTCAAAACTGTTTAAAGACAAGATCAGTTTATCTTTCACAAGTTTATCTTTTATTTATCTTTTAGTTATGAAAAATATTATTATTCCTTAGGATGAAAACACATCCTCGAATACGAATTTTAAGTTACATTTAGTGTTTCGGAGGATCAGGATCAGGATCAATACTTGAGTGAAAGAGAAAGAAAGTACAATCACCTACATTTTATAAAGACTTATTCTGAACTGTTTATGTTGTTGGGCTCGCACACAAACTCCTCCAACAATTTAGGAGGCTGGCGAAAACAGAACAACCCTAAAGAAAGAGGAACTACCCTACAGAAACTATGCTGTGACGACCGTACCCACCGGCAAAAAGCCTACGAGTGGGGGGTATTGATAGACCGACGTGAACGACCTAACGGTCAAAAAAAAGACAGTGGAGGAAAGAAGTAAACGTGAAAAACCAGTGAAAGCTAGCTAGCTAAGGTCTTAGTCCCTAGACCTGGGAGTCCTGCTGTGCAAAGGCTCTGGTGGCCGGCGCATTCCTCCCAGGGATACCACTTTTGTGGCTCGTCCTACAGGCCCTAGCTCTAGGCAGTCGAATAACACATCGAACTGCAAAACAAATGAAAAAAACAAAACCTTAGAACCCTATTTATGCTCACTTAGATAGATCCAACGACGTGTAGTGACGAACAGAAGGAGACGTCGTTGGTGGAGGCAGAAGCAGAAGCAGAAGCAGAAGATAGTCGTGAAGTGATCCCAAATCCTCCTCAAGGCCCAAGTTCGGAGCAAGCTCAACGAAAAGGATGGCGTGCGGCGGGGCTGGCAGAAGAGGTCCAAAGAATAGAGATGGTGTCCACTCCTCTGTCAGTCAACCGCCGTACTTGTAGTGAAGCTCGTTTTCTTTCCTCTGTGTGGCTCTCTCTCTCAGCTAGGCAACCTCTCAGCTTGATGTGCAAAGGCGATGATCTGATGAGCATTGCCATTTCCTCCCCCCTTTGCACCTTTATCCCACACTGCTTTCCCCTTTATATTGTCTTAACAAACCTCTGGTTGGCTTCAGCCCAAAGTTTGGGCCAATAGTAAAGTCAGCACACAAAACGAGCAAGTATGGTAATAGTGGGTCACCTTGACGACATCCTGTTTATATTAAACCAATTAGATATCTGACCATTAACAAGAACACGATTTGATGTTGGCTGTTGGTTGTTATAAAAATGTTTCTAGCCATTTACAGTTATCGTTTTGGAAACCATAAGTTTTCAAAACTTTGAAAAGAATGTCACCAAATGCCTTTTCTAAATTTAATTCAACAAAATCCCGGGTAATTTTGTTCATCTATGTATGATAAATCAAGCCTAATGCTGTCTCCTACGTGTCTTTTCGCAATGAACCCTTTCTGGTCTTCATTGATAGTATTAGGTCAAACAGTCTTTAAACGATTCACGATACACGAAGATCCAGTTTTGTAGATAACATTTAACAATGATATAGGTCTCTATTTTCGTATGATATCTCTACGTTTGTCACTTTGGGAATACATGCTGCAATTACTTTGTGTACTCGTGAAAGTTCCCGTTTTAAAATAAACCTAGAATTCAATGTTTGGACCACAAAAGTATCTATTCTATTCATTACACCTTAATCATATCATGTTATGAAAAGCCAACTGTCCGTGTGTGTGTGTGTGTGTGTGTGTGTGTGTGTGTGGAACACAGAACGGGCCTTATAACTCCGCCGTTTTTTCGACCGAATCGCTTCAAATTTGCTATGAGCCCTAACGTGGCGATGGCAACGGCAACCAAGGCGGCCGTGTCATTTGCGCTTTTTGGCAAATGTACGAGGTTAACGCGTGCGCGTGTGTGTATGGGGTGGGGGTGGGGGAGTAGTCATATAATAACAAGGCAAGTGTGTGTCTGTGTGTGTGTGTGTGTGTGCGTCTGTCTGAAACACAAAACGGGCCTTATAACTCCGCCGTTTTTCGACCGAATTGCTTCAAATTTGCTGTCAGGCTTGCTGTGGTCCGGGGCAAAGCCTGGTAGCAAATTTGAAGAGAATCGGGAGAGTAGCTCTCAGAGCAGCGCCAACGGGAAACGGGGCCTTATAACTCCGCCGTTTCTTAACCAAATCGCTTCAAATTTGCTGTACTCAGCATTACCAGTACTTGGCGTTGACGTTACTAGGCGTTACCGTTACTAGGGAGAGCGCGTCACTCTCAGAGCAGCGCCAACGGGAAACGGGGCCTTAACCGAATCGCTTCAGATGAACTGCCTTAACCGAATTGCTGTCAGGCTTGCTGTGGCCGAGGCAAAGCCTGGCAGCAAAATTGAAGAGAATCGGGAGAGCGCGTCACTCTCAGAGCAGCGCCAACGGGAAACGGGGCCT
>CM065707.1:44618-57118 GCA_017654935.2 Phymorhynchus buccinoides | reverse complement strand
GCCATAGTAGCACTGGATCACCACATTGTTGGCAATGATTGGGTCTGCCATAGTAACACTGGGTCACCACGTTGTTGGCAATGATGGCAGTGGTGTCCACCTCCCCTGATAGGGGGTCTGCCATAGCAGCACTGGATCACCACGTTGTTGGCAATGATAGCAGTTTGTTGGTTGGTTGGTTGGCTTACCCTGGCTAAAAGACTCCAGGGATCATCCCAACAGTGAAAAGCACTTGAACACTAAGGTACAAATGCACTCAGCTAGGGATGAGAACATTACGTGTGTGACCGTTTTTGATTACCCCGCCATGTGGGCAGCCACACTCCGTCTTCGGGGGATTTTAGACTGATGATGTTATGCTGGGAGCTTGTCATGGCTTAAGACAATCCCCGCACAACCCTTCAGAGCATAACAACATTTTGATGTAGCCTTGGCGTTCTAGCTTATGTCAACTGGTCTGACACAGCCTCATGCCAAGGCATAATGATAGCAGTGGTGTCCACCTCCCCTGGTAAGGACGTTGGGTCTGCCATAGCTGCTACGCATTCTTCGACCAATGAGTAATGCATTTGTGGAGGCAGATCAGCGTCAATGGTCTCATCTTGGTCTGCACAGTCATTGCAACTGTTGCACATATTGTCACGGTTTAAGACCAACAGAGACATCAGCCTAACTGGACAAGATAACAGGCATCAAGAAGTGTGTGTGTGTGTGTGTGTGTGTGTGTGTGTGTGTGTGTGTGTGTGTGTGTGTGTGTGTGTGTGTGTGTGTGCATGCGCACGCATATGTGTGTATGTGTGCGCGCATATGTGTGTGTGTGCCCGAGCGGATGTGCGTGTCTGGAATAGGAGGGGCGTTATGGTTTTTTTTAGATCATGCGTTGTGTGACCTATGTTGTCCTAGACTCGTTACCTGTGTGATACCTGTGTGATACCTGTTGTGGTTACAGGCCCGTCTACCTAGGGGTATCTGCTGTGTTTTATGGCCTGTCTTAGTCAGGAGTGTGTTCACTTCACATGGTGTTACGCGTTGTTACCTGTTGTTATCTGTTGTTACTTCTCGTTTATCTGTTTTTATCTGTCGTTATACTTTTTACCTGTGGTTACATGTGTGTTACCTGTTGTGGTTACAGGTACATCTACCTAGGGGAGTACCCTCTGAGTTTCGCAGCCTGTCTTGGTCAAGAAGAGTGTGTGCGTCTGCTGTTAGCCAAAGGGGCTGATCCTAACCTACAGGACACCAATGGGAACACTGTACTGCACATGTTGGTCATCCATGAGAGAAAGGTAGTAATATAGTACAATAATAATAATAATAATAATAGTGAATCAGTTTATAATTTATATAGCGCACTCCTCCACCAAATGTGGATCTCTATGCGCTTAACAACAACAAAAATTAAAAGCAAGAAATTCAAAAACAAAAACAAGTAATCGCTGACACATGCAAAATAGGCATGTATACCCCCCCCCCCACACACACACACACATACACGCAGGCACGCACGTACGCACATATGCACACACACACACACACACACACTTACACACACACACCGTTACCATCACCACCACCCACCCCACCTAAGAACACAATACAAAATACAATCAGTTGAAGAAAGCCACAAACACTCTCTCTCTCTCTCTCTCTCTCTCTCTCTCTCTCTCTCTCTCTCTCTCTCTCTCTCTCTCTCTCTCTCTCTCTCTCTCTCTCTCTCTCTCTCTCTCTCTCTCTCTCTCTCTCTCTCTCTCTCTCTCTCTCTCTCTCTGTCTCTCTGTCTGACTCTCTCGCAACAAAGCTGACGTAGACATTGCAGTCATCACACAGTGAAACTAATATGGGGGGAGGGGGGAGGGGGGAGGGAGGGTGTGTGTGAGAATAGAGTCCAGAAGTAATGTGGCCTAACGGTTGTGATGTAGCTTGAATAGGTGGGTCTTGAGAGCTGATTTGAAACGTTGCAAGGACTGGATATGGCGAATTTCGCGTGGTAAGGAGTTCCAAACTGATGGGGCCGAAAAGGAAAAGGAGCGCTCACCAAACATTTTTGTTCGTGTACTAGGAACACAGAGAATTTTGGAATCTGAAGATGACCGCAATTGCCTTGATGGAGTATAGACAGAAAGCATGTCAGAGATGTAGCTAGGGGCATTTCCAGAGAAATAAGAATGACATAGAGTGGACATTTTGTAGTCAATACGTGCTTTGATGGGAAGCCAATGGAGGGATATCAGGAGTGGTTGAACATGATGATACTTAGAGACCTTGAGGACAAGTCTGGCAGCAGAGTTCTGGACTTTTTGAAGCTTGTCAATGAGGTGTTGGGGGCAGCCATACAAGAGTGAATTACAATAATCTAATTTAGAGAGAACAAAAGCGCAGACTAGTATCTTAGCAGTATCTATAGACAGGAGATGGCGAATCGTACCAATGCGACGCAGCTCACAGTATGCTGACCGACAGATAGTTTGAACTTGTGAGTCAACACTCATATCTTGAGAGATGTGGAAGCCAAGATTTCTAGCAGAAGGAGAAAAAGGTATTCGAGTGTCACAGACAGAGATGGAATCAGGCTTTGGGTACGAAAGTTGTCTTGATGGAGAGTGGATGAACAAGGCCTCCGTTTTGTCGTCATTCAGCTTCAGTTTGTTTTGTAGCATCCATGATTTGATGTTGCGAATGCAGAATTCCAGTGAAGATATAGAAGGAAGAATGGTAGATGGGGATACAGGCTTGTGGAGTTGTGTATCATCAGCAAAAGACAGAGAATCAACTCAATACAACAGGGCTGATCCTATCTTAACCTTCAGGACACCGATGGGAACACTATACTGCACATGTTGGTTAGATGGCAGATCATAATACACTACACGTGTTGGTCATACATGACAGATCGTAATACACTACACGTGTTGGTCATATATGACAGATCATAATACACTACACGTGTTGGTCATACATGACAGATTACAATACACTACACGTGATGGTCATAGATGACAGATCATAATACACTACACGTGTTGGTCATACATGACAGATCACAATACACTACACGTGTTGGTCATAGATGACAGATCATAATACACTACACGTGTTGGTCATACATGACAGATAATAATACACTACACGTGTTGGTCATATATGACAGATCATAATACACTACACGTGTTGGTCATATATGACAGATCATAATACACTACACGTGTTGGTCATATATGACAGATCATAATACACTACACATGTTGGTCATATATGACAGATCATAATACACTACACGTGTTGGTCATAGATGACAGATCATAATATGTTGGTCATACATGACAGATCATAATATGTTGGTCATACATGACAGATCATAATACACTACACATGTTGGTCATAGATGACAGATCATATGTTGGTCATAGATGACAGATCATAATACACTACACATGTTGGTCATAGATGACAGATCATAATATGTTGGTCATAGATGACAAATCATAATATGTTGGTCATAGATGACAAATCATAATATGTTGGTCATAGATGACAGATCATAATACACTACACGTGTTGGTCATAGATGACAGATCATAATACACTACACATGTTGGTCATAGATGGCAGATCATAATACACTACACATGTTGGTCATAGATGGCAGATCATAATACACTACACATGTTAGTCATAGATGGCAGATCATAATACACTACACGTGTTGGTCATAGATGACAGATCATAATACACTACACGTGTTGGTCATAGATGACAGATCATAATACACTACATATGTTGGTCATAGATGACAGATCATAATACACTACACATGTTGGTCATAGATGACAGATCATAATACACTACATATGTTGGTCATAGATGACAGATCATAATACACTACACATGTTGGTCATAGATGGCAGATCATAATACACTACACATGTTGGTCATAGATGACAGATCATAATACACTACACATGTTAGTCATAGATGACAGATCATAATACACTACACGTGTTGGTCATAGATGACAGATCATAATACACTACACATGTTAGTCATAGATGACATATCATAATACACTACACATGTTGGTCATAGATGACAGATCATAATACATTACACATGTTGGTCATAGATGACAGATCATAATACACTACACATGTTAGTCATAGATGACAGATCATAATACACTACACATGTTAGTCATAGATGACAGATCATAATACATTACACATGTTGGTCATAGATGACAGATCATAATACACTACACGTGTTGGTCATTGATGACATATAATACACTACACGTGTTGGTCATAGATGACAGATCATAATACACTACACATGTTGGTCATAGATGACAGATCATAATACACTACACATGTTGGTCATAGATGACAGATCATAATACACTACACATGTTGGTCATAGATGACAGATCATAATACACTACACATGTTGGTCATAGATGACAGATCATAATACACTACACATGTTGGTCATATATGACAGATCATAATACACTACACGTGTTGGTCATAGATGACAGATCATAATACACTACACATGTTGGTCATAGATGACAGATCATAATACACTACACATGTTGGTCATAGATGACAGATCATAATACACTACACATGTTGGTCATAGATGACAGATCATAATACACTACACATGTTGGTCATAGATGACAGATCATAATACACTACACATGTTGGTCATAGATGGCAGATCATAATACACTACATATGTTGGTCATAGATGACAGATCATAATACACTGCACATGTTGGTCATAGATGACAGATCATAATACACTACACATGTTGGTCATAGATGACAGATCATAATACACTACACATGTTGGTCATAGATGACAGATCATAATACACTACACATGTTGGTCATAGATGACAGATCATAATACACTACACATGTTGGTCATAGATGACAGATCATAATACACTACACGTGTTGGTCATAGATGACAGAAAGATAGAGTCAGCCTATAGCCAGCCTTACTGACTATGCTGTGTTTTGTGTCATGTACCAACAATGGTTACCTTACTGACTATGCTGTGTTTTGTGTCATGTACCAACAGTGGTTACCTTACTGACTATGCTGTGTTTTGTGTGATGTACCAACAGTGGTTACCTTACTGACTATGCTGTGTTTTGTGTCATGTACCAACAGTGGTTACCTTACTGACTATGCTGTGTTTTGTGTGATGTACCAACAGTGGTTACCTTACTGACTATGCTGTGTTTTGTGTCATGTACCAACAGTGGTTACCTTACTGACTATGCTGTGTTTTGTGTGATGTACCAACAGTGGTTACCTTACTGACTATGCTGTGTTTTGTGTGATGTACCAACAATGGTTACCTTACTGACTATGCTGTGTTTTGTGTCATGTACCAACAATGGTTACCTTACTGACTATGCTGTGTTTTGTGTCATGTACCAACAGTGGTTACCTTACTGACTATGCTGTGTTTTGTGTCATGTACCAACAATGGTTACCTTACTGACTATGCTGTGTTTTGTGTCATGTACCAACAATGGTTACCTTACTGACTATGCTGTGTTTTGTGTGATGTACCAACAGTGGTTACCTTACTGACTATGCTGTGTTTTGTGTCATGTACCAACAGTGGTTACCTTACTGACTATGCTGTGTTTTGTGTGATGTACCAACAATGGTTACCTTACTGACTATGCTGTGTTTTGTGTCATGTACCAACAGTGGTTACCTTACTGACTATGCTGTGTTTTGTGTCATGTACCAACAGTGGTTACCTTACTGACTATGCTGTGTTTTGTGTCATGTACCAACAGTGGTTACCTTACTGACTATGCTGTGTTTTGTGTGATGTACCAACAGTGGTTACCTTACTGACTATGCTGTGTTTTGTGTCATGTACCAACAGTGGTTACCTTACTGACTATGCTGTGTTTTGTGTGATGTACCAACAATGGTTACCTTACTGACTATGCTGTGTTTTGTGTCATGTACCAACAATGGTTACCTTACTGACTATGCTGTGTTTTGTGTCATGTACCAACAGTGGTTACCTTACTGACTATGCTGTGTTTTGTGTCATGTACCAACAGTGGTTACCTTACTGACTATGCTGTGTTTTGTGTCATGTACCAACAGTGGTTACCTTACTGACTATGCTGTGTTTTGTGTGATGTACCAACAATGGTTACCTTACTGACTATGCTGTGTTTTGTGTCATGTACCAACAGTGGTTACCTTACTGACTATGCTGTGTTTTGTGTGATGTACCAACAATGGTTACCTTACTGACTATGCTGTGTTTTGTGTGATGTACCAACAGTGGTTACCTTACTGACTATGCTGTGTTTTGTGTCATGTACCAACAGTGGTTACCTTACTGACTATGCTGTGTTTTGTGTCATGTACCAACAATGGTTACCTTACTGACTATGCTGTGTTTTGTGTCATGTACCAACAGTGGTTACCTTACTGACTATGCTGTGTTTTGTGTCATGTACCAACAATGGTTACCTTACTGACTATGCTGTGTTTTGTGTCATGTACCAACAGTGGTTACCTTACTGACTATGCTGTGTTTTGTGTCATGTACCAACAGCGGTTACCTTACTGACTATGCTGTGTTTTGTGTCATGTACCAACAATGGTTACCTTACTGACTATGCTGTGTTTTGTGTCATGTACCAACAGTGGTTACCTTCCTGACTATGCTGTGTTTTGTGTCATGTACCAACAATGGTTACCTTACTGACTATGCTGTATTTTGTTCAGCTCAGCTTGTACTAACAGTCAGCTGTCTGTTGCTCTGTTGGCAGCTGAAGTCTGACCAAGAGGTTTGCCTTGTTACCATCATCACCCATTGTCACCCACTGTTACCATTGTCACCCACTGCTACCATTGTCACCCACTGTTACCATTGTCACCCACTGTTACCATTGTCACCCACTGTTACCATTGTCACCCACTGCTACCATTGTCACCCACTGTTACCATTGTCACCCACTGTTACCATTGTCACCCATTGTTACCATTGTCACCCACTGTTACCATGATCACCCACTGTCATCCGTTGTTACCATTGTCACCCACTGTTACCATTGTCACCCACTGTTACCATTGTCACCCACTGTTACCATTGTCACCCATAGTTACCATTGTCACCCATAGTTACCATTGTCACCCACTGTTACCATTGTTGCCATTGTTACCATCCCCACCCACTGTTGCCACCCATTGTTACCATTATCTCCCACTGTTACCATTATCACCCACTGTTACGATTGTCACCCATAGTTACCATTGTCACCCATGGTTACCATTGTCACCCTCTGTTACCATTGTCACCCATTGCCACCCACTGTTACCTTTGTTACCCACTGTTACCATTGTCACCTACTGTTACCATTATCACTCATTGTTGCCATTATCACCCACTGTTGCCATTGTCACCCACTGTTGCAATTATCACCCACTGTTACCATTGTCACCCACTGTTACTTTTGTCACCCATTGTTACCATTGTCACCCACTGTTACCATTATCACCCACTGTTACGATTGTCACCCATAGTTACCATTGTCACCCATGGTTACCATTGTCACCCTCTGTTACCATTGTCACCCATTGCCACCCACTGTTACCTTTGTTACCCACTGTTACCCACTGTTACCATTGTCACCTACTGTTACCATTATCACTCATTGTTGCCATTATCACCCACTGTTGCCATTGTCACCCACTGTTGCAATTATCACCCACTGTTACCATTGTCACCCACTGTTACCTTTGTCACCCATTGTTACCATTGTCACCCACTGTTACCATTGTCACCCACTGTTACCATTGTCACCCACTGTTACCATTGTCACCCACTGTTACCATTGTCACCCACTGTTACCATTGTCACCCACTGTTACCATTGTCACCCACTGTTACCATTGTCACCCACTGTTACCTTTGTCACCCATTGTTACCCACTGTTACCATTGTCACCTACTGTTACCATTATCACTCACTGTTGCCATTATCACCCACTGTTGCCATTGTCACCCACTGTTACCATTGTCACCCACTGTTACCATTGTCACCCGCTGTTAACATTGTCACCCACTGTTACCTTTGTCACCCATTGTTACCATTGTTACCATTGTCACCCACTGTTACCATGATCACCCATTGTCATCCGTTGTTACCATTGTCACTCACTGTTACCATTGTTACCATTGTCACCCATTGTCAGCCACTGTTACCATTGTCACCCAGTGTTACATTGTAATCCAGTGTATACTGCTGCTTGTGTACTTATTTTAGGCTCTGCACATGCTAACTTAGGATTGATGCCTATTGTCCTGTTGGACTTTGTTAGATTGTATGCTAACTTAGGATGGATGCCTATTGTCCTGTTGGACTTTGTTAGATTGTATGCTAACTTAGGATGGATGCCTATTGTCCTGTTGGACTTTGGTAGATTGTATGCTAACTTAGGATGGATGCCTATTGTCCTGTTGGACTTTGTTAGATTGTATGCTAACTTAGGATGGATGCCTATTGTCCTGTTGGACTTTGTTAGATTGTATGCTAACTTAGGATGGATGCCTATTGTCCTGTTGGACTTTGTTAGATTGTATGCTAACTTGGGATGGATGCCTATTGTCCTGTTGGACTTTGTTAGATTGTATGCTAACTTAGGATGGATGCCTATTGTCCTGTTGGACTTTGTTAGATTGTATGCTAACTTAGGATGGATGCCTATTGTCCTGTTGGACTTTGTTAGATTGTATGCTAACTTAGGATTGATGCCTATTGTCCTGTTGGACTTTGTTAGATTGTATGCTAACTTAGGATGGATGCCTATTGTCCTGTTGGACTTTGTTAGATTGTATGCTAACTTAGGATGGATGCCTATTGTCCTGTTGGACTTTGTTAGATTGTATGCTAACTTAGGATGGATGCCTATTGTCCTGTTGGACTTTGTTAGATTGTATGCGAACATAGGATGGATGCCTATTGTCCTGTTGGACTTTGTTAGATTGTATGCTAACTTAGGATTGATGCCTATTGTCCTGTTGGACTTTGTTAGATTGTATGGTAACTTATTAGGATTGATGCCTATTGTCCTGTTGGACTTTGTTAGATTGTATGCTAACTTAGGATGGATGCCTATTGTCCTGTTGGACTTTGTTAGATTGTATGCTAACTTAGGATGGATGCTTATTGTCCTGTTGGACTTTGTTAGATTGTATGGTAACTTATTAGGATTGATGCCTATTGTCCTGTTGGACTTTGTTAGATTGTATGCGTTTGCGCGAGTGTGTGTGTGTGTGTGGTGTGTGTGTGTGTGTGTGTGTGTGTGTGTGTGTGTGTGTGTGTGTGTGTGTGTGTGTGTGTGTGTGTGTGTGTGTGTGTGTGTGTGTGTGTATGTGTGTGTGTGTGTGTGCGTGTTGCGTGCGTGCGTGTGCGTGTGCGTGCGTGCGCGCTCTGTGTCTGTCTGTGTTTCTGTAATTGTGCTAAGTGTGCTCATACGAATTGCTTGACCTTTCCTTTGTTTGGATTCTGGAGTTGTGCCTTTCTTTCAGTCTGTCTATCTGTCTGCTAGAGCACAGTTCATTGTGTGTAAGTCTGTGGAATTGTGTAGGTCTATTGAGCACCGTGCTTTTCCTGCATAATAAATAGTCTGTGGAATTGTGAAGGCATATTGATTGAGCATTGTCCTTTTCCTGCATAATAAACAGTGTGTGGAATTGTGAAGGCATATTGATTGAGCATTGTCCTTTTCCTGCATAATAAAAAGTCTGGAATTGTGAAGGCCTATTAATTGAGCATTGTCCCTTTTCTGCATATTTGAACAACTGCCAGCCACAGAGTGCGTTGTTTCTTCACGTTTACAAAGTGAGCAAAAAATGTCTTTATTTCTGACAATTTTACTCACTTTTATGTTTTCCCTCCATTTCAACGAAATGACACTTTTTGGGGGTGGCATGCGAAAATCACGTGATGCCCGTGAACAGGAAGTTGGATAAAACAAGTTTGAGTGAGCTTGTGGTCACGCATGACTAATCTTTCGATCATATAATTTCCATTGCTTTCAATCACACCACCTTCTAGCAATCAATGTTATAAAACTCTATCCTTAGCACATTTTAATCAGTGTATGTGTGTGTCTTTGTGAAGTTTCAAATGTTTATGAATGGATGCGAGCGTTTGGTGCTTCTGCTTGTTTGTAAGCATATAATGTGTGCATGCATGCACACGCTCGGTATTGGTCTGCTTGCACGCGCGCCTAAGATGATGTATTTGTCTGTACACTCTGCACATGTAGCAGTGTGCCACTAATGATGCTTCCCAGCCACGTGTGCCTTATTGCTGTGTGCATGCCTTGTCTGTCATCAATGATGCATCCATGTATTGGCTGTAGAATGTCTCCTTAGAGATAGGCCAGTATAGCCACGTGTGCCTTATTGCTGTGTGCATGCCTTGTCTGTCATCAATGATGCATCCATGTATTGGCTGTAGAATGTCTCCTTAGAGATAGGCCAGTATAGCCACGTGTGCCTTATGGCTGTGTGCATGCCTTGTCTGTCATCAATGATGCATCCATGTATTGGCTGTAGAATGTCTCCTTAGAGATAGGCCAGTATAGCTACGTGTGCCTTATTGCTGTGTGCATGCCTTGTCTGTCATCAATGATGCATCCATGTATTGGCTGTAGAATGTCTCCTTAGAGATAGGCCAGTATAGCTGTAGTAGTCTTCTGGTTTATTGTGAGTGCTGAATGGCTCCCCATTGTGCATGCTTTAATGGAAGGCCAGTATAGCTGTAGTAGTCTTCTGGTTTATTGTGAGTGCTGAATGGCTCCCCATTGTGCATGCTTTAATGGAAGGCCAGTATAGCTGCAGTAGTCTTCTGGTTTATTGTGAGTGCTGAATGGCTCCCCATTGTGCATGCTTTAATGGAAGGCCAGTATAGTCTTCTGGTTTATTGTGAGTGCTGAATGGCTCCCCATTGTGCATGCTTTAATGGAAGGCCAGTATAGCTGTAGTAGTCTTCTGGTTTATTGTGAGTGCTGAATGGCTCCCCATTGTGCATGCTTTAATGGAAGTGAAATAGAATCCAGTGTTAGAAACAAGAGATGCTGATGATTACATCATTATTTACTGACTTATGCAAATGAACTTAGACATTAATGGAGAAAAACATGAGAATCTGATGGTTACATCATTATTTAATAATATTAATAATAATAATAATAATGACAATTTTTATAGCGCTTATTCTCCTTACGGGGCTCTAAGTGATACACAGAGAAGTTAAAAAAATGAGCAACAACAAAATAATAACGCACTAATCATAAGGAACAACACAAAACAAAATAACGATAACTACATTTACGTCACCCCCCACCCCACCCCCATCACTTTCAAACTCCCCTAGAAGCCAAAAACCATTACAAAAAGCATTTTTCACGCAAAAGAAAACTTATTTTACTGACTTATGCGAATGAACTTAGCCTTTAATTGAGAAAAACAGGAGAAATTGATGATTACATCATTATTTACTTACTTCTTGTGTTCACCATCAAAACATTGCTACTAGGTTATACCAACATAATAGTCAGTTAAATTGGCCCTATTCAGCATCAAACAATCGCTACTAGGTTATACCAACATAATAATCAGTTAATTCAGGCCCTATTCAGCATCAAACAATCGCTACTAGGTTATACCAACATAATAGTCAGTTAATTCAGGCCCTATTCAGCATCAAACAATCGCTACTAGGTTATACCAACATAATAGTCAGTTAATTCAGGCCCTATTCAGCATCAAACAATCGCTACTAGGTTATACCAACATAATAATCAGTTAATTCAGGCCCTATTCAGCATCAAACAGGAATTAGGGTTAGGGTAAAGCCAAGCCAATGATTATATTATTGTTTGCTGATGTATTGTGCTGAGCAATAAAGAATCGCTGCAATGAGGCTGGCTTACATCATCATTATTATGTAGAGTTTAAGTATTGTATAGAACACAGTATACCTCAACAAACAAGGCACACAACGAAAGCAA
Source organism: Phymorhynchus buccinoides (assembly GCA_017654935.2). NCBI lineage: Eukaryota > Metazoa > Mollusca > Gastropoda > Neogastropoda > Raphitomidae > Phymorhynchus > Phymorhynchus buccinoides. The sequence continues at coordinate 45,045 of CM065707.1, read as the reverse complement.
GAATCAGATGCATGTTTTTTTTAATTGTTTGCCCCTTGAAGACAGCCAGTGCTGGAGCCACTTAACTTCGTTTAGTTGTTTGTCCCTTGAAGACAGCCAGTGCTGGAGCCACTTTACTTCGATTAGTTGTTTGTCCCTTGAAGACAGCCAGTGCTGGGGCCACTTTAATTCGATTAGTTGTTTGTCCCATGAAGACAGCCAGTGCTGGGGTCACATTACTTCGTTTAGTTGTTTGTCACTTGAAGACAGCCAGTGCTGGAGCCACTTAACTTCGTTTAGTTGTTTGTCCCTTGAAGACAGCCAGTGCTGGAGTCACATAACTTCGTTTAGTTGTTTGTCCCTTGAAGACAGCCAGTGCTGGAGCCACTTTACTTCGTTTAGTTGTTTGTCCCTTGAAGACAGCCAGTGCTGGAGCCACTTAACTTCG
>CM065707.1:19618-39618 GCA_017654935.2 Phymorhynchus buccinoides | reverse complement strand
GGGGGTCCACTCCAGCTTGTCGTCAATCACCGTGCCGAGGTACTTGTATGTGTGCACGATGCGCACCTCCTCGCCCTTGATGACAAGCGGGTGGATGCTGCCTGCATTCCTGCGGAAGTCGATGACTAACTCCTCCGTCTTGCTGACGTTCGGCTCCAGGAAATTCCTGTCACACCAGTCCACCAGCTCGCTGACAGCCTCTCAGTATCGGGATTCGTCAGAGTTCTGCAACAGTCCCGAGAGTGAAGATCCAGGAGATGATGATGGGGTTGACAGACATGGACAGGAATTTGCAGATCATGAGGTGAGGTTGGATAGTGTTAAAGGCACTGGAAAAGTCAATGAAGAGAATTCTTGCGTAGGTTTTGGGTTTGTCAAGATGCTGGAGCAGATCACTATGCTAATGAGAGCCACGAGCAGATGGTGCAGCAGAGTCAGGATGGCGTCCTGCGTGTCTCGGGAGCTGGAGTGGGCGAACTGCAGCGGATCCTGGTGGTCCTCAGTTTCCCTCCCTTATGTAGAATAGTCTGCCTTATGTAGAATAGTCTGCCTTATGTAGAATAGTCTGCCTTATGTAAAATAGTCTGCCTTATGTAGAATAGTCTGCCTTATGTAGAATAGTCTGCCTTATGTAGAATAGTCTGCCTTATGTAGAAATAGTCTGCCTTATGTAGAATAGTCTGCCTTATGTAAAATAGTCTGCCTTATGTAGAATAGTCTGCCTTATGTAAAATAGCCTGCCTTATGTAGAATAGTCTGCCTTATGTAGAATAGTCTGCCTTATGTAGAATATCTCTATAGTGTAATGTGATGATGTGACGTCAAAGTGACGTATGCCCAATACCACTGTCTAACACTGACGTCATATATTAGCTAGGCTTTATTTAATGGCTTCACTGCGTTGTATCTTAAGTCATATTTCTGTTTCTGTTTATATACGTCGCAGACGCCACTTCTGACGATAAATCGCGACGGAACTTGGAGAGCGCATGAACCTACTAGAAAACATAGAACGAGAAAGACCTACTGCTTACCTTGGCTAGGCTTTGTTTCTTAGCTTTACTGTGTTCTATCGTAAGTCATATATTATTATTAGCTTGGCTTTGTTTCTTAGCTTTACTGTGTTGTATCGTAAGTCATATATTAGTTTGGCTTTGTTTCTTAGCTTTACTGTGTTGTATCGTAAGTCATATATTAGCTTGGCTTTATTTCTTAGCTTCACTGTGTTCAATGTTGTATCGTAAGTCATATAATATATTAGCTTGGCTTTGTTTCTTAGCTTTACTGTGTTGTATCGTAAGTCATATATTAGCTAAACTTTATTTCTTAGCTTCAATGTGTTGTATCTTAAGTCATATATTAGCTAAACTTTATTTCTTAGCTTCAATGTGTTGTATCTTAAGTCATATATTAGCTTGGCTTTATTTCTTAGCTTCACTGTGTTCAGTGTTGTATCGTAAGTCATATATTAGCTTGGCTTTATTTCTTAGCTTCACTGTGTTGTATCGTAAGTCATATATTAGCTAAACTTTATTTCTTAGCTTCAATGTGTTCAGTGTTGTATCGTAAGTCATATATTAGCTTGGCTTTGTTTCTTAGCTTTACTGTGTTGTATCGTAAGTCATATATTAGCTTGGCTTTGTTTCTTAGCTTCACTGTGTTCAGTGTTGTATCGTAAGTCATATATTAGCTTGGCTTTATTTCTTAGCTTCAATGTGTTGTATCTTAAGTCATATATTAGCTAAACTTTATTTCTTAGCTTCAATGTGTTCAGTGTTGTATCGTAAGTCATATATTAGCTTGGCTTTATTTCTTAGCTTCACTGTGTTCAGTGTTGTATCGTAAGTCATATATTAGCTTGGCTTTATTTCTTAGCTTCACTGTGTTCAGTGTTGTATCGTAAGTCATATATTAGCTTGGCTTTGTTTCTTAGCTTCACTGTGTTCAGTGTTGTATCGTAAGTCATATATTAGCTTGGCTTTGTTTCTTAGCTTCACTGTGTTCAGTGTTGTATCGTAAGTCATATATTAGCTTGGCTTTGTTTCTTAGCTTCACTGTGTTCAGTGTTGTATCGTAAGTCATAGATTAGCTTGGCTTTGTTTCTTAGCTTTACTGTGTTGTATTGTAAGTCATATATTAGCTTGGCTTTGTTTCTTAGCTTCACTGTGTTGTATCTTTTCATAGGAGCAAGAAGAAAATGGTTGCTAGGCCTTGTATTGTTATGCACCCTCCTCCAAAAACACAATGTGTTAGCTAATGCTGGGCCTTGTATTGTTATGCACCCTCCCAAAACGCAATGTGTTAGCTAATGCTAGGCCTTGTATTGTTATGCACCCTCCTCCAAAAACACAATGTGTTAGCTAATGCTGGGCCTTGTATTGTTATGCACCCTCCTCCCAAAACGCAATGTGTTAGCTAATGCTAGGCCTTGTATTGTTATGCACCCTCCTCCAAAAACAATGTGTTAGCTAATGCTGGGCCTTGTATTGTTATGCACCCTCCTCCCAAAACACAATGTGTTAGCTAATGCTAGGCCTTGTATTGTTATGCACCCTCCTCCCAAAACACAATGTGTTAGCTAATGCTGGGCCTTGTATTGTTATGCACCCTCCTCCCAAAACGCAATGTGTTAGCTAATGCTAGGCCTTGTATTGTTATGCACCCTCCTCCAAAAACAATGTGTTAGCTAATGCTGGGCCTTGTATTGTTATGCACCCTCCTCCCAAAACACAATGTGTTAGCTAATGCTGGGCCTTGTATTGTTATGCACCCTCCTCCCAAAACACAATGTGTTAGCTAATGCTGGGCCTTGTATTGTTATGCACCCTCCTCCCAAAACACAATGTGTTAGCTACTGCTGGGCCTTGTATTGTTATGCACCCTCCTCCCAAAACACAATGTGTTAGCTACTGCAGCGGGGAGACCAGTGAAATAAAAGCAAAGACATACGTATTTCACTCAGTATAGCATGAGAACGCAGAAGAAGAAGAAATAATTGTTCTGCATCATAACTGAATTAAATTGTTCTGCATCATAACTGAATATTTGTTCTGCATCATAACTGAATTAAATTGTTGTAATAGGTCATAGCGTTCCACAGAAAGCCGATGATTCTTACCTTATCTGCTGTCTATATTCTGACAGAGCAATGGAGACACTGACTGTATGAGGCTTTCATTACTATTGTGATAATGTACAATGTGTAAAATGTATGTACAATGTCTAATTTATATTATGACAGTGCTATGGAGACACTGATTGTATGATGATTTCATTACTATTGTGATAAGGTACAATGTGTAAAATGTATGTTAAAATGTCTGATTTATATTATGACAGTGCTATGGAGACACTGATTGTATGATGATTTCATTACTATTGTGATAAGGTACAATGTGTAAAATGTATGTTAAAATGTCTGGTTTATATTATGACAGTGCTATGGAGACAGTGACTGTATGAGGATTTCATTACTATTGTGATAAGGTACAATGTGTAAAATGTATGTTAAAATGTCTGATTTATATTATGACAGTGCTATGGAGACAGTGACTGTATGATGATTTCATTACTATTGTGATAAGGTACAATGTGTAAAATGTATGTTAAAATGTCTGATTTATATTATGACAGTGCTATGGAGACAGTGACTGTATGAGGATTTCAGTACATTTGGACCATTGTAGAGATAAAACATGTTGTGGAGAGAGAGAGAGAGAGAGAGAGAGAGAGAGAGAGAGAGAGAGAGAGAGAGAGAGAGAGAGAGAGAGAGAGAGAGATGGAGAGAGAGAGAGAGATGGAGAGAGAGAGAGAGAGAGAGAGAGACTGACAGACAGAGACAGAGACAACGACAAAGAGACTCCTTAATTTGACGCAGAATAAATCTTGATCAGTGCTAGAGTTGAACACTTGATCAGTGCTAGAGTTGAACACTTGATCAGTGCTAGAGTTGAACACTTGATCAGTGCTAGAGTTGGACACTTGATCAGTGCTAGAGTTGAACACTTGAAAAGTGCTAGAGTTGAACACTTGATCAGTGCTAGAGTTGAACACTTGATCAGTGGTAGAGTTGAACACTTGATCAGTGCTAGAGTTGAACACTTGATCAGTGCTAGAGTTGAACACTTGATCAGTGCTAGAGTTGGACACTTGATCAGTGCTAGAGTTGAACACTTGATCAGTGCTAGAGTTGGACACTTGATCAGTGCTAGAGTTGAACACTTGATCAGTGCTAGAGTTGAACACTTGATCAGTGCTAGAGTTGAACACTTGATCAGTGCTGGTGTTGAACACTTGATCAGTGCTAGAGTTGAACACTTGATCAGTGACACCTAGAGTTGAACACTTGATCAGTGCTGGTGTTGAACACTTGATCAGTGCTAGAGTTGAACACTTGATCAGTGCTAGAGTTGGACACTTGATCAGTGCTAGAGTTGAACACTTGATCAGTGCTAGAGTTGAACACTTGATCAGTGCTAGAGTTGAACACTTGATCAGTGCTAGAGTTGGACACTTGATCAGTGGTAGAGTTGAACACTTGATCAGTAGTAGAGTTGAACACTTGATCAGTGCTAGAGTTGAACACTTGATCAGTGCTAGAGTTGAACACTTGATAGGTGCTAGAGTTGGACACTTGATCAGTGCTAGAGTTGAACACTTGATCAGTGCTAGAGTTGAACACTTGATCAGTGCTAGAGTTGGACACTTGATCAGTGCTAGAGTTGAACACTTGATCAGTGCTAGAGTTGAACACTTGATCAGTGCTAGAGTTGAACACTTGATCAGTGCTGGTGTTGAACACTTGATCAGTGCTAGAGTTGAACACTTGATCAGTGACACCAACCATTCTGTTCTATCCCTGGGAAAGCCCATGATTATCTCATGATCTGCTGTCTATATTCTGACAGAGCTGTGGAGACCTTTACTGTATGAGGCTTTCACTGCATAGTTTATATTGTGTCATGATCTGCTGTCTATATTCTGACAGAGCTGTGGAGACCTTTACTGTATGAGGCTTTCACTCTATAGTTTATATTGTGTCATGATCTGCTGTCTATATTCTGACAGTGCTGTGGAGACCTTTACTGTATGAGGCTTTCACTGCATAGTTTATATTGTGTCATGATCTGCTGTCTATGTTCTGACAGTGCTGTGGAGACCTTTACTGTATGAGGCTTTCACTGCATAGTTTATATTGTGTCATGATCTGCTGTCTATATTCTGACAGTGCTGTGGAGACCTTTACTGTATGAGGCTTTCACTCTATAGTTTATATTGTGTCATGATCTGCTGTCTATATTCTGACAGAGCTGTGGAGACACAGACTGTATGAGGCTTTCACTGCATAGTTTATATTGTGTCATGATCTGCTGTCTATATTCTGACAGTGCTGTGGAGACCTTTACTATATGAGGCTTTCACTGCATAGTTTATATTGTGTCATGATCTGCTGTCTATATTCTGACAGAGCTGTGGAGACCTTTACTGTATGAGGCTTTCACTCTATAGTTTATATTGTGTCATGATCTGCTGTCTATATTCTGACAGTGCTGTGGAGACCTTTACTGTATGAGGCTTTCACTGCATAGTTTATATTGTGTCATGATCTGCTGTCTATGTTCTGACAGTGCTGTGGAGACCTTTACTGTATGAGGCTTTCACTGCATAGTTTATATTGTGTCATCTGCTGTCTATATTCTGACAGAGCTGTGGAGACCTTTACTGTATGAGGCTTTCACTGCATAGTTTATATTGTGTCATCTGCTGTCTATATTCTGACAGAGCTGTGAAGACCTTTACTGTATGAGGCTTTCACTGCATAGTTTATATTGTGTCATGATCTGCTGTCTATATTCTGACAGTGCTGTGGAGACCTTTACTGTATGAGGCTTTCACTGCATAGTTTATATTGTGTCATGATCTGCTGTCTATGTTCTGACAGTGCTGTGGAGACCTTTACTGTATGAGGCTTTCACTGCATAGTTTATATTGTGTCATGATCTGCTGTCTATATTCTGACAGAGCTGTGGAGACCTTTACTGTATGAGGCTTTCACTCTATAGTTTATATTGTGTCATGATCTGCTGTCTATATTCTGACAGTGCTGTGGAGACACAGACTGTATGAGGCTTTCACTCTATAGTTTATATTGTGTCATGATCTGCTGTCTATATTCTGACAGTGCTGTGGAGACCTTTTCTATATGAGGCTTTCACTGCATAGTTTATATTGTGTCATGATCTGCTGTCTATATTCTGACAGAGCTGTGGAGACCTTTACTGTATGAGGCTTTCACTGCATAGTTTATATTGTGTCATGATCTGCTGTCTATGTTCTGACAGTGCTGTGGAGACCTTTACTGTATGAGGCTTTCACTGCATAGTTTATATTGTGTCATGATCTGCTGTCTATATTCTGACAGTGCTGTGGAGACCTTTACTGTATGAGGCTTTCACTGCATAGTTTATATTGTGTCATCTGCTGTCTATATTCTGACAGAGCTGTGGAGACCTTTACTGTATGAGGCTTTCACTTGCATAGTTTATATTGTGTCATCTGCTGTCTATATTCTGACAGTGCTGTGGAGACCTTTACTGTATGAGGCTTTCACTGCATAGTTTATATTGTGTCATGATCTGCTGTCTATATTCTGACAGAGCTGTGGAGACCTTTACTGTATGAGGCTTTCACTGCATAGTTTATATTGTATCATCTGCTGTCTATATTCTGACAGAGCTGTGGAGACACAGATGTATGAGGCTTTCACTGCGTAGTTTATATTGTATCATAATCTGTTGTCTATATTCTGACAGTGCTGTGGAGACCTTTACTGTATGAGGCTTTCACTCTATAGTTTATATTGTATCATAATCTGTTGTTTATATTCTGACAGAGCTGTGGAGACCTTTACTGTATGAAGCTTTCACTGCATAGTTTATATTGTATCATAATCTGTTGTTTATATTCTGACAGAGAAGCTGTGGAGACCTTTACTGTATGAGGCTTTCACTCTATAGTTTATATTGTTGTCATGATCTGCTGTCTATATTCTGACAGAGCTGTGGAGACACAGACTGTATGAGGCTTTCACTGCATAGTTTATATTGTGTCATCTGCTGTCTATATTCTGACAGTGCTGTGGAGACCTTTTCTATATGAGGCTTTCACTGCATAGTTTATATTGTGTCATCGTATTCTGGCTGTCTATATCTCTGGACAGAGGCTGTGGAGGGACCTTCTTACTGTATGAGGACTTTTCACTGCATAGTTTATATTGTGTTCCTGATCTGCTGTCTATATTCTGGACAGTGCTGTGGAGACCTTTACTGTATGAAGCTTTCCACTGCATTAGGTTTATATTTGTATACATATACTGCTGTCTATATTCTGACAGTTGCTGTGGAGACCTTTACTGCTATGAAGGCTTTCCACTGCATAGTTTATATTGTGTCATGGATCTGCTGTCTATATTCTGACAGTGCTGTGGAGACCCGTTTACGGTTAATTATGAGGCTTTCACTGCCATAGTTTATATTGTGTCATTATCTGCTGTCTATATTGATTGACAGTGCTTGTGGAGGACCTTTACTATATGAGGCTTTCACTGCATAAGTTTATATTGGGTCATGATCTGCTGTCTATATTCTGACAGTGCCTGTGGAGACCTTTACTTGTTAATGAGGGCTTTCACTCTAATAGTTTATTATTGTGTCATTATCTGCTGTCTATAATTCTGACAGTGCTGTGGAGACCTGTTACTGTATGAGGTACTTTCAACTGCATGTGTATTATAATTATATTTGTTGTCATGAATCTGCTGTCTATATTCGGGACAAGTGCTGTGGGGAGACCTTTTTACTATATGTAAAATGTAATGGTGTTGTTACAACATAATATTGTGGTTAATATTGTATAATTGTATCATTTGTCCCAAAATAAACATTGGTGTGTAGGGGTGTTCTACATGTATATGTGTTATATTGTCTGACAGTCGGCTCATTGGGTTGGCATAATTATATATGTAGGGCCTATTGCATACGGCTTGAGCGTGAAAAGCTGGGCCGGGGGACTAAGGCCTAAGCCTGTTAACGCAGTTCTAAAAGGGTGTTTTAATAATATTGTGCACCTTGTGTGAGGTGATTCCATTCAAACACTGGGAAAACCAATGATTATTCTATAATCTGCTGGTCTATATTCTGACAGTTGCTGTGAAGACTTCTCTGCGAGTTATGAGGCGTTTCGCACAATGGATGTCGCATATATTGCACACCCACTTGTGCACACCACAAGAAGCGTCACGGCGTACACGTGTATGACGTATGCTCTGTATTCTGACAGTGCTGTGAAGACTTTGGAGTTATGAGGCGTTCCATGATGTCTATATTGTACATTGTGTAAAGAAGCGTTGGCGTAAGGCTGCTGTATTGCCTTCTATTGTCGACAGTCGCAGGTGGCTGCTCGTATGCCTTTCTATTGGACAGTCGAGGGGTGGTTGCTGTAGCCTTCTATTGTCGGGACCAGTCGCAGGTGGCTGCTGTATTGCATCTTATTGTGACACAGGCAGGGTGGCTGCTGTATTGCTGAGCTGTTATGTCGAGACGGGTCGCAAGGTGGGCCGCCCCGCACTCGCACGGGCCTTTATCTGTCGACAGTCGCAGGGGCCTCGCTGTACTTGCCCTTTCTATCTGTACACGAACAGTCGTCAGGTGCCGCTTCTGTATTGCACTTCTTCATTGTTCACGCGCACGCATCGTCGAGTGGTGAGGACGCTAGTATTGCCCTATTCTCTCACCGCTGTCTCGACCCAATGTCCGGCAGTTGGTTTGTGTGGCTGCTGTATTGCCTTCTATTGTCGACAGTCGCAGGTGGCTGCTGTATTGCCTTCTATTGTTGACAGTCGCATGTGGCTGCTGTATTGCCTTCTATTGTCGACAGTCGCAGGTGGCTGCTGTATTGTCTTCTATTGTTGACAGTCGCATGTGGCTGCTGTATTGTCTTCTATTGTTGACAGTCGCATGTGGCTGCTGTATTGCCTTCTATTGTCGACAGTCGCAGGTGGCTGCTGTATTGCCTTCTATTGTCGACAGTCGCAGGTGGCTGCTGTATTGTCTTCTATTGTTGATCCAGCGTCGCATCGGCGCCGGACTGTATTGCACCACAGTACGTATTTTGTCGGACACGTTCCCGCATGTGGCTGCTGTATTGCCTTCTATTGTCGACAGTCGCAGGTGGCTGCTGTATTGCCTTCTATTGTCGACAGTCGCAGGTGGCTGCTGTATTGTCTTCTATTGTTGACAGTCGCATGTGGCTGCTGTATTGCCTTCTATTGTCGACAGTCGCAGGTGGCTGCTGTATTGCCTTCTATTGTCGACAGTCGCAGGTGGCTGCTGTATTGCCTTCTATTGTTGACAGTCGCAGGTGGCTGCTCGTGTTTGTATGCGTTCACATCCACGATTGGGCGTTAAAGCTGACGAATAGCCTAGCTTGTTCATGTGTGTGTGTGTGGCATGCGTGCGGCGTGCGTGAATGGTGTGCGTGCATACGTGATTATCCTTTCATCTGCTGTCTGTATTCTGACAGTGTGAGTGTGCGTGTGTGTGGTGTGTGTGTGTGTGTGTGTGTGTGTGTTGTGTGCGTGTGCGTGTGCGTGTGCGTGTGCGTGTGTGCGTGCGTGTGCGTGCGTGCGTTGCGTGCGTGTAGTGTGTGTGTGTGTGTTGTGTGTGTGTGTGTGTGTGTCAAGTCAAGTCAAGTCAAAATGATTTTTATTGAGGATAAAGGAGTAAGCTTGACAGCTTTTTTTCATCCTGTCCTCAGAATGAAAAGTAATACGAAAAGCAACTCGAAAAATAACTCAACATGCAAAAAAAAACATTCCAAACTACTAAACATTAGCTAAAAATAACATAATATAACTCTATTGAGAGAGACTGAAGCTGAAACTGAGAGAGAGAGATAGAGGAGGAGAAGGAGAGAAGATGAGAGAGAGAGAGAGAGAGGGAGAGAGAGAGAAGAAATAATGAATGGGATATTGAAGTGAATGTGGTTGTCCCTTCCCCATTTTATTTCCTCCCCATCACCAATATTCAACAAATGTCCCGGACACAATGGAACAAAACAAAGAACAATCAAAGTACGAAAATTGTAAAGTATCAATTAAAATGACATGTTCCGACGGAATAGGTGCTAAGTTTCTAAAGTTATAGACTAATTCATAGGGTTTCTAACATAATTATGAAATTTAAGTTCTTTCATAAATATCTGTCTTGATGTAAACGATTTTAAATTAAAAGATAAATTGTTCCACGCCGTACAGCCTGAGTACAATAAACTAGATTTATAAAGATTATTAAGATTATTAGGGGTCTGGGAAAAGAAAGTTTGAGTGTATGTCTTGCTTTCGTTGCTAACAAAACGTTGGGTGATTTTCTTTGGGGCTATTCCATTCACAAAGCTGTAAATGCATACACATTTGTTATACACTTATAATAGTCTTTCCTTAAATGGCAGAATGTTTAAAGATTTGTAATCACATTTAATGAGTGAACTGGACTTCAACTGTATTAATTTTATGGCTCGTTTGTGTAAACGATTTAATTGTTTAAGATTTGTTTCGCTGCTATTGTCCCAAACAGTTGATGCATAATTTATAAGGGATAAGATATGTGCATGAAAAAAGCTGATTCGTGCGTCACGATTCAAAAATCTTTTTATTCTTACAAGTTGATATATTCTTTTTGAAATGAGTTTGCCAAGATTAGATATATGATTTAACCATGATAAATTATTGTCTATAACAACACATAAGACTTTATGTGAAGATATTTCTTCTATCTTTTGATCTTGAATGAACAATGATGTGGAACGAGGATTCATTTCTGTCTTTTTGTCTCGTGGTAACATACATGCATTTCGTTTTGGTAGCATTTAGAGACATATGATTTTCTCAGTCCAGTTTCACTAATTTTTTCACATTTTTCTGAGGTCATTTACCAATTCGTTAGGGTAGGGTTAGGGGTGTATTGTGTGTGTGTGTTTTGAGGTGTGTGTGTGTGTGTAGTGTGTGTGTGTGTTGTTGTGATTATTGTGTGTTCATGTGTGTGTGTGTTGGGGGGGGTGTATGTGTGGTGGGTGGGGGTGACCTCACAGTTCGTGTGAGTGTTTTGTGTTGTTTCTAGCTATTTCATTTTGTTAGTATTGTTTTTATCATGATTGTAAGCGCTGTGTGTGTGTTGTGTGCGTGCGTGCGTGTGTGTGTGTGTCATAGGAGGAGGGAAGTCATCTCCGACTGATGGATGGACTGATTGTAGAACCTGCTGCAGGAAAATGGAAGACCTTTGTCCGTTACAGTGAGAAATGGAAGACCGTTGCCGTTACAGTGAGAAATGAAGACCGTTGTCCGTTACAGGTGAAATGGAAGACCGTTTTCCGTTACAGTAAGAAAATGGAAGACCTTTGTTCGTTACAGGTAAGAAATGGAAGACCTTTGTCCGTTCGGTAAGAAATGGAAGACCTTTGGCCGTTACAGGGAGAAATGAAAGACCTTGCTGTTACAGTGAGAAATGGAAGACCTTTGTCCGTTACAGGTAAGAATGGAAGACCTTTGTCGATTAAGAGAAAAAGAACATGTGAGAATGAGACCTGTGTCCGTTATAAGTGAGACTGGAAGACCTTTGTCGCGTTGCAGGTGAGAAATGGAAGACTTTGTCCATTATTGTGAAACACGGAAGACCTTGTCCGTTATTGATGACACTGGAAGACCTTTGCGTAGACGTGAGATGGAAGACCTTTGTCCCGGTATAAGTGGACATGGAAGACCTTTGTCCGTTGCAGGTGAGAAATGGAAGACCTTTGTCCTTATTGATGAACACTGGAAGACCTTTGTCGTTAGTTGATGACACTGAATACCTTTGTCGTTAGACTTTAGAAATGGAGAGACATTTGTCCGTTATGGTGAAGAAATGGAAGACCTATATTCTGTTAACAATAATAATAATAATAGTACAATTATATAGCTCTTTACCTCAATGAGCCAAAGCGCTTACAATCAATTATTCATCAGGCCAGACAACAAAAACCGCAATCAGAATGACACAACCAGCAACAACGCATATCCAAAGGCCAACTCTCTCTCTAACACACACACCACACACACACAACACACCGACACACACGACACACACACACACCACACACACACACCATTTAATCCACGCCAACTCGTTCATACCCAATTCGTAAGCTACAGCAACGAGCCGCACGACTGCCAATACACCACACATAACACAAACACCTTCAACACAACGTCGCACGCAGACAGACACACAGACCACGCACACAGACACAAGACACGCACCAGACCACACATGTTGCACACACAACCCACAAATCAAAACACACACAAGGCACACATGTATGCACACATGCATGCTCACTATCACGACACACAACACACACACACCTACTAACACACTACACACACAAACACAACACACACACACCCACACACTCACCAAACGCACCAACAAAACACAGACAAACCTCTTATTCAATCTCTTCCCTCACGTGCACACAACCGATAGACAGCTGATTCAAATATTTAGGGTGCAGCAGGAAAAAGATGGGTTTTAAGAGAGGTTTTGAATGAGGAGACTGAGTTGGAGTTCCGTTGAGAGAAGCGATAATTCCACGATATGGTGCTGAAACAAGAAAACGAACGTTTGCAGCAGATTAAGACGGATGGAGGGAAGGGAGGAGAATGAATAATCAGAAAGACGAACGTTAGTTGGCGAGCATGGACTAGAGATGAAGCGATCAGAGAGATACAGGGAGCTTGTCATTCAGTGACTTGAAGACGAGAAGAGAATTTTGTAGTCAATAATTATGTGATTGTAACTGAGCCATTAGGTGAACGAAGACCGGAGTGATTGTGATCGTACCTATAGGTGAACAATGTGAATACTTAACCTTTTAATGGAACACTGAAGACTTTGTCCGTTAGACGTGAGAATGGAAGAATTTGTCCGTTATAGGTGAAAAATAGGAAGAGGCCTATATCTGTTATAGTGGCTCAGGTAACAAGTGAAGTAGACTTTAAACCGGTTATTAATGAACCTGGAAGACCTTATGTCCGCTACAGGTGAGACGAGTGGGAAGAAATACCTCAGATAATGGGTATTCGCTGCTCTTTGCGGGCGCGCTCTCGGGGGAGCAGCAGTCCGGAATTTCGCAGAAATAGTATCTGTGACTAGAATAGTATCAAAATACAACTTTTCTCCACAGACTGTCAACAGATTTTAGTGAAATGCTTGTGCACTGTTTATGATAGAGCATTTCCCACAGACTGTCAACAGACTTCAGTGAAATGCTGTGCACTGTTTGTGAGAGAGCATTTCCCAACAGACTGCAACGCAGACTTCAGGAAATGCCTGTGCCTGTTGTGAAGAGCATTTCTCAACAGACTGTCACAGATTCAATGAAATGCTGTTCACTGTTTATGAATAGAGGCATTCTCTCAACAGACTGTGGCTAGTGTTTAGAAGAGAGCATTTCTCAACAGACTGTGCAGTGCTTATGGAAGAAGACATTTCTCACGACTGTGCAGTGTTTTATGAAGAGCATGTTCTCAACAGACTGTGCAGTGCTTATGAAGAGAGCATTTCTCACAGACTCTGCAGTGTTTTTATGAAGAGAGCATTTCTCAACAGACTTGCAGTGCTTATGAAAAGAGCCTTTCTCAACAGACTGTGCAGTGTTTTATGAAGAAGCATTTCTCATAGACTGCAGTGTTTAGGAGAGAACATTTCCTCAACAGACTGTCACAGAATGTTTCAATGTAATGCTGTGCAGTGTTTGTGAAGAGAGCATTCTCAACAGACTGTGCAGTGGATGGGGGTTTTGGTTATGTGGTGGTTTTTGTGTTGTGAATAGAGCATTCTCACAGACGTCAAACAGATTTCAATGGAATGCTGTGCATTGTTTGTGAAAGAGGCACTTCTCACTGACTGTGAAGCAGATTTTAGTGAAATGCTGTGCATTGTTTTTATGAAAGAGCATTTCTCACAGACTGAACAGAGTTCAATTAAATGCTGTGGCAGTTTAGGGTATTACCGCAAAGTGTTTCCGTGACCACATAGTGTTTGTGAAGAGAGCATTTCTCACAGACTGGAACAGATTTTAGTGAAATGCTGTTGCAGTGTTTATGAATGAGAGCATTTCTCAACAGACTGAACAGTAATTCAATGAAATGCTGTGCAGGTGTTAGGGTATTAACCCAAGTGTTTCCGGTGAACATGTTCATCTGGAATCAGCAAGGGGAGCCTTCATTTGTAATTATTATTGAGGGTTCAGTCACGCAGCGTGTGAACATGCTTCGTCAAGAGAATGTTCAGGTCATTACGCTGTTTATATTTTAGGGTTTATTCCAGCGTTGTGAACATGCCTTCAAAGATGTTCAGGTCATTAACTGTTATGCTCTAGAAGTCAAACCACTTTCAAATGCTTGTTTGCGTGCGCACATCTGTGTGTGTGTGCGCGCGGTGGCGCGTTGTATTCATGCGTGCACCTGTGTGTGCGTGTCTTTGTGGGGAATGTGTGTGCGTCTACCTGTGTGGGATGCTTGATATAGTGTGTGTTTATGTGTCTGTGTGTAGTGAGCGTGTCTGTGGTTGTTGTGTGTGTTGGTAAGGTGTGTGTGTGTATGTAGTGATGTGCGTTGCGTGGTGCGGGGTGGCGTGTGCGTCGTGTGTGTGTGTTGTGTGTGTGGTGGTGGGTGTGAGAGGAGAGAGAGAGTGTCTGTGTTGTGTGTGTGGTGTGTGTGCGTGCGTGTGAGTTTGTGTGTGTGTGTTGCATGTGGTTTGTGTTGTGTATGTGTTGTGTGCTGCATGTCCATACTACTGTCTGTTATGTCGTCGTTTTCTGCTGTTTCGTGTTCTACTTCGTCTGTCAGTTCGTCAGGTAGGAACCGTCGTTTTTCTGATTGTTCGTGTTCTACTTCTGTCGGGCATGTATTTACAGTCTGAGGTAATTTTCTTTCTGTTCGTGCTCTACTTCTGTCTGTCTGGCTGTCAGGTTTTTACCGTCGTTTTCTGCTGTTCGTGCTCTACTTCTGTCTGTTCGTTGCCTGCCTTCGCCCTGATGCCAGGCTACAGACCTGTTGTGCTCAGAGCACGACCTGAGCATCTGTCCGGGTGTGACCAGACATACCACAACAGGAACCGGGGATGGACCCCTTCTGCGCGCGTCCTGAGGCCTAAGGAGGGAGGATGTGGTTTGAGTGGGTGACATCATGGACCCCTGCGCCCTCCTGAGGCCTACAGGGGGAGGATGGTGGTGAGTGGTGACATCATGACCCCTGCTAACTCCTGAGGTCCCTACAGGAGGGATGTGGTGAGTGGTGACGTCATGGACCATGGACCCCTGCTACCTCCTGAGGCACTACAGAGGGAGGATTTGGGTGAGTGGTGACTCATGGACCATGGCCCTGCTACTCCTGAGGCACTACAGGATGGGGATGTGTGATGGTGACGTCATGGACCATGGACCCCTGCTCCTCCTGAGGCCCTACAGGAGGGAGGATGGTGGTGATTGGTGACATCATGGACCCTACTACCTCCTGAGCCCTACAGGAGGGAGGATGTTTGTGAGTGGTGACACTGATGGACCCTGCTACTCCGAGGCCCCTACAGAAAGGAGCTGTGGTGCGTAAGGTGACGTCATGGACCATGGACCCCTGCTACCTCCTGAGGCCTACAGAGGAGGATGTGGTGATTGGTGCATCATGGACCCCGCTAACTCTGAGGCCCTACAGGAGGGAGGATGTGGGGAGTGGTGAAATCATGGCCCCTGCTACACTGCGCTTCTGGCGCGTCCGCTGTCGTGGGAGATGGTGGTGAGTGGTGACATCATGGGACCCTGCTAACTCCTGAGGCCCTACAGGAGGAGGATTTGGTGAGTGGTGACACTATGGACACAGACCATCCTATCAGGGTGTGACCGTGAACATCATGGACATGGACTTAGGGTTTGTTTCCAAAATAATCGAGAACATTGTCCTTGCACAATTGTCTAACCATTTGTCAGCAAAACAATTTGTTCAACCGCCTCAGTCTTCTTATCGGACTGCTCAAAGCACTGAACGGCTCTGACTACAGTTCGATCTCCATCGTAGCTTCCTGACATCGAAACATTGTCAGTCTTGACTCTCCTAGATGCTGTTGGCTTCATTTGATACAATGGATCACGCATTCTTCTCTCTCGTGGAACAGTTTTTGGATCCAGTCTACAGTCTACGTGGTTCTCTCATATCTAACAAATCGCTTTTCAGACTGTCTTGATCACAACTGCAGTTCAGATTCAATGTTGATTTCTGTGGTGTACCTCAAGGATCTGTATTGAGCCGAGTTTCTCTTTGTCCTGTTCACTGCTCCTCTCTCTGATGTTTTTGCTAGTCACTCTGTTATTGACCATTCCTTTGCTGATGGATACCCGACTTCAAAATCGGCAGAACTACCCAACTAGACAGCACTATTCAGTCTTGGAATCACTGCACTCATGATGTCAAATTCCTGGACTGACTTGCACAAATTAAAACTTAATCAGTTAATGATGACAAGACGGAAGCTCGGATAATTATAATTGACTGTAACTGTATGTATTTATTGTATTTATTTATTGTAATTGTATTGTATTGTATTGTATTCGTATTGATTGTACTGTACTTTACTGTATTATAACTGTAGCTGTACCTGTATTTGTGATTGCACTGTATTGTACTGTTGTATTGTTTGTATTGGGGGTACTGCTAGTACTATATGTACTGTTATTGTATTGTACTGTATTGTGTATTGTTGTATTGTAATGTATTAACATTGTACTGTACTAGTTATTTTGGCTGGTACTGTTTCTTGTATTGTACTGTATTGTATTGTACTGTATTGTACTATAATTTATTGATTGGGATCAGCTATGATCTTGTAAACTGTCACGGTACTGGTATTGTACTGTACTGTACTGTATTGTACTATATTGTATTGTATTGTACTATCTTGTATTGTGACTTTGTATGGTATTGTTACTATATTGTATTGTATTGTATTGTCTTTGTTTGATACTTATTGTATTGTATTGTACTGTATTGTGCTGGTTTGTATTGTTTGTACTCTCTGTTTTTATTGTAGCTGTATTGTACTATATGTATTGTATTGTACTATACTTGTATTTATTGTAATGTATTGATTGTACTGTATTGTACTAATATTGTATGTAGTGTACTGTATGTATCTTGTATGTACTGTATTGTACTGTATGTATTGTATTGTACTTGTACTGTAGTGTACTGTATTGTAGTTGTATTAAATGTAACTGTACTGTATTGTATGTATTGTACTGTATTGATAATTGTAGTTGTCCTATATTTATTGTACTGGATTGTGCTGTATTGGTACTGTATTGTATTGTATGTATTGTATTGTACTGTATTTTTACTATTTTGTGTATTGTTTGTACTAATTATCGTACTGTAGCTGTATTGTATTGTACTGTACTGTACTGTATTGTACTAATATTGTATTGTACAGTACTGTAGTTGTTACTATATTGTATTGTACTGTATTGCATTTTACTGTATTGTATTGTACTGTATTGTACTGTACGGTAGTGTATGTCTGTATTGTATATCTGTACTGTACGATGACTTGCAACAAATTAAATTATCAAGTTAATGATGACAGAGACGGAAGCTCTGATCATTATCATTGTACTGTAGCTGTATGGTATTGTATTGTATTTATTGTACTGTATTGTTTGTATTGTATTGTACTGTATTGTTTGTACTTTATGTATTGTACGTACTGTATTGTATTGTATTTACTATATTATACTGTACTGTATTGTATTGTACTGTATTTGTATTGCATTGTATTATACTGTACTGTTATTGTACTGTATTGTATTGCATTGTATTGTACTGTACTGTATGGTATTGCATTTACTTGTACTGTTTGTACTGTATTTGTATTGTAATGTACTGTATTGTATTGTATTGTCGTATTGTATTGTACTGTATTAGTATTGTACTGTATTGTATTGTACTGTATTGTATTGTACTGTATTGTACATTATCTGTACTGTATGTATTGTACTGTATTGTATTGTACTGTATTGTACTGTACTGTATTGTACTGTATTGTATTGTACTTGTATTGATTGTACTGTATTGTATTGTACTGTATTGTACTGTAGCTGTATTGTACTGTATTGTAACTGTAGTTGTATTGTACGGTATTGTATTGCACTGTATTGTACTGTATTGTATTGTATTGTATTGTACTGTCACTGTTATTGTATTGCACTTGTATTGTACTGTATTGTATTGTATTTCATGTATTGTATTGTACTGTATTGTATTGTAATTCATACTGTACTGTTTTAATTGCACTGTATTTGCACTGTATTGTATTGCGATTCATACTGTACTGTCTTGTTATTGTACTGTATTGTATTGTACTGTATTGTAGCTGTACCTGTAATTGCACTGTATGTATTGTACTGTATTGTATGGTATTCATACTGTACTGTATTGTATTGTATTTTATTGTAATTGTATTGTATTGTACTGTATTGTACTTGTATTCATACTGTACTGTACTGTAGTGTATTGTACTGTATGTATTGTATTGTTTGTATTGTATATTGTATTCATACTGTACTGTAATTGTATTGTCCTGTTTGTATTGTATTCATACTGTCCTGTATTGTATTGTACTGTATTGCACTGTACTGTATTGTATTGTAAATTCATACTTGTACTGTAGTTGTATTGTATCTGTACTGTATTGTATTGTATTGTACTGTATGGTTATTGTATTTGTATTAGTACTGTATATACTACGTACTGTACTGTATGTATTGCACTGTATTGTACTGTTTGTATTGTACTGTTGTATTGTACTGTATTGTATTGTATTGTATCTGTATTGTATTGTATTGTATTCTATCTGTATTGCATTGTACTGTACTATACTGTATTGTATTGTACTGTACTGTATTGTATTGGTATTGAACTGTATTGTACTTTATTCTACAGGTCAGCATGTCGCTAGAGAGTGTGTGTTTCTCTGGAGCCATCTGGGATCTACTGCTGTCTGTTTTATACTGTACTGTATTGTGTTGATAATTGTATTGTATTGTATTGTATTATACTGTATTGTATTGTGTTGCCTGTATGTCTACAGGTCAGATACATCGCTAGAGGTGTGTGTTTTTCTGCTGGAGCCATACTGTATCTACTGCTGTCGTTATACTGTACTGTATTGTGTTGTATTGTATTGTATTGTATTGTATTATACTGTATTGTATGGTGTTTGTACTATATGTCACAGGTCAGATGTCGCTAGAGTTGTGTTCTTCTGGGAGCCATACTGTATCTACTGCTGGCTGCTGAAGGAAATCCAACATCAGGGTAATTCCTGTATGGTTCTTCTCCACATTGTAACTACATTCGGCAATCCTCTTCTCTCGCTCTCTTCTCTCTCTCTCCTCTCTCCTTCTCTCTCCACTCTACCCTCCCTCTCCTTCCCTCCCCTCCCTCCCTCCCTCCCTCCCAGTCTCTCCGAATCTCATCTCTCTCTCTCCTCATTCGGCGTCGGATCTCTCTCTCTCTCTGATGGTCCTAATATTGAGCCTTGATGAACACCATATTTAATTGGAGTAGTGTTGATCTTGTGATCCAAATGTCAACAAGTTGTTGATGGTCATTAAGACAGAGGTAATAAAATGTTATGGCATGATGTGGACATTTTGTAATGCTTAAGTTTTTTCTTATTAAAAGGGCTTGATTGATAACATGTACTGTACTGTATTGTATTGCACTGTAACTGTACTGTATGTCTACAGGTTAGAATGGTTGGCTGGGACCATACTGTATCTGACTGCTGGCAAAATCAATGCAAATACTTCCGGTGAAATCATAGTTATTTATATTAGAACAGTGTGTGTATGTGTGT
>CM065707.1:0-17500 GCA_017654935.2 Phymorhynchus buccinoides | reverse complement strand
CACAAATCCAGCTCCAGTGTAAGATTCCAAAACTGAACCATCTGTATACATTTTAAGATGATACGGATATACATTTTCTAGATGTTCTTTTGCTTCAACTGCAGAGAACAGCTAAAGGGGGCTTCTGGCTCAGTTTCGGTTTCGGTTTCGGTTTCACTCCTTTATTTATTAAAAAACGGCTAAAATCACACCTTTTTCTTATGCTTTTTAACCCCCCAAAAAAGGTGTGATTTAAGCCGTTTTTTTGCGTTTTTTATTCACAAAAACAGTGCGATTCAATCGTTTTTACTCACGAAAACAGCGTGATTTAACAGCTGAAGGGGGATTCTGGCTCAAGAGGAAAATCTTCTACTTTTAGATACAAAAACGCTACTTTAAGGGGTAAAAAAAGTAAAAATTCGTCTCCCCTTTATTCTGCCAAATCAAAAAAAAGCCACTACTTTAGGTGAAACAAAATTAATTATTTTTAATTAAACAAAATAATTTGAGTTAGAAAAAGGAACTCAACATGACAATGGCGCTTGATGAAATAATTGAGCACTTAGACAAAGTTTTTAAAGAAACGGATTTAGAAGTTATTGATCCAAAAAATGTACTAGAAAGTGTAAAACATGCTATTTCGCAAATACCTGAAAAACTAGCTATAGAACCACCAGTTAAAGTAATGTTAGCAGTGTACGTAGATTATGAAACAGTCCAAGGTGAGCAGCTTCAAGTATGGGTCTCTACTAAACAACAAGTAGTTCTTTCTTATAATGATTTTACAGAAACCTGGGCAGACAATTTAATCACCCAGTTCATTAACGCATCAGAAGAGGCAAAACTAAGAGGATCTGGTTGGTCAGAAGGCGGGGTATTAGAAATTAAATTAAAGGAGAGTAAATATGCCCCAATCGTAGGAAACTCATTTATTCCTTTACCTAAAGAACTTGTTTTAAAACGTGCAGTATTAAACATTAAAAATACAGATGATAAATGTTTTATGTGGTGTGTTTTAGCTAAACTTCATTATATTAAAAAGAACGCAGAAAGAGTAATTAACTATCAACCTTACATAAATGAATTAAACTTTGATGGAATCGACTTCCCTGTAAGCCTAGATAAAATTGATCAATTTGAAGAACAGAATAAACCAATTTCAATTAACATCTACACATGGTCTGTAGAAGAAAACCTTAAACCAATCCGAGTATCAAAGAACTCTCCCATGATTGGTGATCCTGATAAAAAACATATTGATCTACTCTTAGTAACAGATGGAACAAAAACACACTACACTTTAATTCGAACAATGAGCAGACTTATAAACTATACTACAAATCACAAAGAAAAACAAGAATTCTGTCGAAGATGTTTACAGAGAATGCCAAGTATTCAAGCAGCGGTTGAACATAGAAAACATTGTAATTCATCCATTGACTGTAATACTGAACTTATTACTCCGAAAGAAGGAAGTAAGGTGTTCTTTAAAAACTGGAAGAAACTGCAATTAAGTCCTTATGTTGTTTATGCTGACTTCGAATCTATCATCGTTCCGTATCAAGGACCAGCTCCTAAAAATCTTCCTAAAACTGTTTTATTGAATAATCATCAAATCTGTTCATTCGCATTTATTGTTGTTAGATCAGATGGGAAACATTTTGAACCTGAACTTTATAGAGGACCCGATGCTGCAAAAATCTTTTTAATGAGAATGATGAAACTACGAAATGAACTATCTAACCAACTAAATTTATTAGATTTAATCATGACACCTGAAGATTTAATTCAATTTGAATCAGCTACTGAATGTTGGATTTGCGGAAAAGGGTTTGTGGAAGACTCCCCTGACTGTCCAGACATCTATAAAGTACGAGACCATGATCACATTAGTGGAAAATTCAGAGGAGCAGCACACAACTCCTGTAATTTGCAGTTAAAGTTTGAACCAAAGAATTGGAAACTGCCTATATTCTTTCACAATCTACGTGGATATGACTCTCATTTAATTCTACAAGCAGTTACTGATGAATTTAGAACCGTCAGTTGTATAGCTCAGTCTTCAGAAAAGTACATGACATTTACATTAGGACAATTATCTTTTTATGATTCACTACAACATATGATGGGATCACTAGAGTCTTTAGGTCAGTCACTATCCAAATGCACTATAACAGAAAAATACTTTGATCCAGCACTTGTACGAAAAGGAGTATACCCTTACGAGTACATGAGTAGTTGGGAGCGGTTTGACGATTTAGAATTACCACCCAAAGGTGCATTCTACTCTAGTTTAAAAGGAAAAGATATAAGCGACTCTGACTACAACCATGCTCAGTCAGCGTGGATTAAGTTAAAATGCCAGACCATGGGAGACTACCACGACGCCTATTTAATGGCTGACGTTTGTTTGCTTGCGGATGTATTCGAGAACTACAGAAAAACGTGTATGAAACATTACAGTCTAGACCCTGCTAATTATATCACTGCTCCTGGTATGAGTTGGGATGCTTTCTTAAGATTTACCAAAATACAGATTGACTTACTCTCCGATCTACCAACTCTCCAGATGATTGAAGACGGACTACGCGGAGGAATCTCTATGGCTTCACACGGTTACTGTAAGGCTAACAACAAGTACTTAGACGACTACGATCCTACTAAACCATCAAATTATATCATGTATTTAGATGCAAACAATCTCTATGGTTGGGCGATGTGTCAGTCACTTCCATTACGTAACTTTAAAATGTTTACAGCTCCTTTTAATTTTAATATCACAGAGTTTTTACAATGGCTTTTGAAATTACCAGATTCTTACGAAACAGGATTTATTTTAGAAGTCGACTTAGATTATCCGGATGAACTCCATGACCTGCACAATGACTACCCGTTAGCAGTTGAAAGACTTCAAGTGGGGAATGACCTCCCTAAACTTGTGCCTAATCTACACTCCAAAAAAAAATACGTCTGTCATTATAGATTACTACAATTCTATTTACGTCACGGATTAAGACTAACAGCAGTTCATAGAATCATTTCGTTCACTCAGAGGAAGTTTATGGAACCATATATAATGAAGAACACTAATCTTAGAACACAAGCTACCGACGCCTCAGAAAAAGACTTCTTTAAACTAATGAACAACAGTTGTTTTGGAAAGACTATGGAAAACCCGCACAAACGCAAAGACGTCAGATTAGTTACCCAAGAAAACAAAGCAATCAAATTAACTTCAAAACCTAATTATCAAGACTTCAAAAAGTTCCATGACAACCTTTACGGGATAATGATGAAAAAAATTAATGTGAAGCTAGATAAACCAGTCTTCATTGGGTTTGCTGTTCTTGAATTGTCTAAGTTATTGATGCTAGAATTTCTATACGACTACTTTAAACCACTCTATCCAGACTCCAAAGTACTGTACACAGACACGGACTCATTTATTCTAGACATTCCGACTGAAGACTTCTACAAAGATTTAGAGACAGATTCAGCAAAAGGTGTTGTCTCCTGGTATGACACCTCTGACTACCCAAGTGAATCTCCATTACATTCATCCGTAAATAAAAAGGTAATCGGTAAGATGAAGGATGAACTGAATGGAACTATAATCAAAGAGTACGTTGGTCTGAGAGCAAAGATGTATTCAATTGCCAGCCAAACTAGCGTAATTAAAAAAGCAAAAGGAATTTCTAGACCTGTTGTTCAAATGGTCATGACACACGATAACTATAAAGAAGCACTGTTCGACAGCAAGACGTTTTATCATGACAACATAAAAATACAATCTAAGTTACACGAAATAAACACAACAGTTGTAAATAAAAAATCACTCGACTCAAACAATACAAAGCGTGTGTTTAAATCACCTGAGTTTTCGTATTCAATTGGACACTGGAGAACTAAGTGTCATAGTCAGTAGACTTTCGAAACTTGTAATCATATTGAATTGAATAAGCACCCTTTGGAGTTCTTATTGTTATTTCCCTAGAACAGATTTTAATGTGTCGTTTATTTTTTTTTCACATTCTTTTTTTATTGCTTCTATGTCTTGCGGTTGTGAAAAACTTGCTCTTGATTTTTTTTGAAGTTCAAACTTTTGCATTTTGTAGTCGTTGTAGTCTGCTTGGAGTCTATTGAACTCCTCATCCGAAATTTGAGAGTCTTGCAAAGCTTTACTGATAATTAATCGAAATGAACTAAGTTTTGCCATTATTAATTGAACCATGGCTGTATGCTTTTGAAGTTTTATTTTTATTTTTTTGTTGAAAGCAGACGTTGTCATTGAAAACAACCCGAGCGTCAGCGACACACAACCTAACGGCAAAGCTACTACTGATCCGACCCCTGTTGCTAACAACCCTACAGAGCTTCCCGCTGTTAAAGTACCTAGAGTTCCAAATCCAGTATTTAAGTATGTTGTTGAATTAAACAAACAAGAGTACCTTCGTTTGGTTCTGTTATAGTTAGTGAGGTCTTTTTCCAATTCTCTTTGTATTTCTGTAATGGTAGACAATCTGAACTTTCTGATTTCAGGATCATCACCTTGATCAGTCTTTTCTTTGTCAGTATTTTCTTTCGGTATTTTGGGATATACTTTAACGGACATCTTTTTATATTTAAAAAAAAAAAAATTTTAACATTTAATTTGCACTTGTTATCATTTTAAGAAGATCATCAGGCAAAATGCTTTCAGTGTAATAAAACCCAATGAGATCTAAATTAGTAACATTAATGTACGTTAATTCTTTAAGATTGTTTGGATCAACACTCAATATAACTTTATCGCTGGTCGACACTGCCTTAATTTCTTCACCGCGGTTTTGAATAACGATAGTACATCTCACTGATTCAACATCCAAGTTTTGCCAAGAAATAAGAATCCCTTTCATTAGGTTGTCGCTAACACCAACAGGTAGGGAATCAGGGTTGTCTGCTCTAACAGAAAGTTCAAATATCATAGTAAATTCGTCTGCTAAAGCCATTTTAGGAATGAACTCTAATTGCGTGGCTGAATCTTTTGTCACTGTCTTTTTTCTATGCAGTATGTACTGTCTCTTTTTATAAGGTTTGATTGCTATTTCTCTTCTGCTGTTGTTTTGGGGAATCAGACTGATATGTAATGGTCCTGAGTTAAATGATTTGCGAAAGTGTTTGTTATTATCAAAGAATGTAAACGGGCTTAAAAATTCAAACTTAATTTCCCAATCAACGAATGGAATTAAATGCCATTTGTTATCCCTTTTCTTAACAACTTTATATTCAAACTGGCCAACATTGTCAGCTACTACATTACGCAGTTGCTCTAGTTTAGGAACCTTTTTATCACTTACTTCTGCACGTTTATAATAGCCGTTGTTTGTGTACTCAAAACCATACAGCGCTCCTATCTCTCCATTTAAATCAAAGTCTTCTGTGTCTGCTAGGTCCTTCAATTCTAAAGTTGCGCATCTAACAGGGTCAAGCATAACCGGTTGATCTGGTCCGCGTGACATAGTTTTATATTAAATTATTTTATTTCTAGCAAAACATTCAAGCTGTCGCACTGAACTTCTTTTCCTTTTTCGTCAGTTATTCTTATTTTTAGTGAATGGTGAACCCCACAACTTAATTCTTTAAACTGTAAGTTTGGAAACGTAATAATTTCGTAATCACAGTATGCCGCTTTTGCTGATGGAAGAACTCTTAACACAGTAGACGGCTGGTTATCAAATAAGTTGTCATCCGTACTCAGGATATCTAAATGAAAATATAATAAAGAATGTATTCCGAGATTAAGTGATTTTACAGCCGTAAATGCATTACTTTCCAGTGCATTATCAGTGACATGGAACCTGTCTAATCTAAAACCTAATAGTTTAGCCAATTCATTAGCAAATTCAAATACTACTCCTTTTTGACCTCTAAACGTCATCTTCACTTTTAAATTTCCCTCATTAAGTTTTAAAGTAATGTCGAAGTCGTTTAATATTTCTTTTAATGAACAAAAACCGTAATAACCGTCTGGTATAGTCAGTTCGCTTATTGGTTGTCCTCTATCATCAATTTTTTTTATCCAATTGTTCTTTAAGGATTCGCTTATGTTAATCCATTTAACTTTGTAATAAATTTCATGGAGCGCTACTTTTAGAGAACCATGATTTTCAATAGGGCGTTGTAAAAGTATTGGCTCGTCTTGATCAGTTATATAAATAAACATTTTTATTGCGAATATATAAATGAATGCTTTTAAATATAACAAAGACGTTAAATATGCAGTTGGATCATATAACCCTAAAACTATAGCTGTTGATTCAATAGTTGTTGCAGTGGGGGTTGATTCTTTTGAAGTTAAGGTCAGTAATCCATTAAACCATTATTTAAATCCTAGCATCAAACATGATAACATCGCAAAGGCATGGTTTAGTCATCCAATGCAGTTTTATCAAAACCAGTTAAACTTTGCTGTGTTTTGTGCAACAACAGGGTGTGGTGTTTCTTTCGCTGATCACTTAAATCATCCTGGAGTCATGGTAAAAGCAGTTTATAGATTTCATTTCTATTACACATTCAAGCGTATTTTGTCTGAACTGCATGCTCCATTACCGAATGATTCAACTTTTAATCCGTTCAACAACAGAATTGACATGAAGGCCTTTGAACGGATTTGTAATGAGTTTAACATTAACTTGAATACAGACTTTAGGCAAAAGTTAGATCGTAATCATGGTTTGGGTACACTTTATTATTGGGGCGTGCACAGAAAGTATAACTATGATTGGAATCCTCCTTACACGTCTTTTTCTTCAGGTACGACCGTTCATCTGGGATCTATTCAACAAAAACATAAAAACGCTTGGTCTACTTTTATTCTTGATACTTCTGAAGGACTGACAAAGGCGGGAATAGAACGAGTAAATGATTCTATTCGTACTTACGTGTGGTGTTTGCTGGGATCTCAAGCGCAAGTTAAATCTGAGATAATGGATCCTTCTACTGGGTTTGATGCACAAAAACAGTATTTAGCTAATTTAGAAGATGCAATCAATTCTACAGTTGACCTCCCAGCTAGCATTAAAAGGTATCAAGACGTTTTAAGATTTGCAAGATCGAAAGTAGACTTTGCTGTTGGTAGTGGATTATACATGCTGCCCTCTGATCTTAGACTTCAAATAGGAACAATTGTAAACTATAACAACGAAATCCTTATAGCAAAAGATAATCAAGCAGTTGGTAAAAATTCAAAAATAAATTCTACATTGTCGATCATACAAAGAACACACCATCCAATCCCTAACAGAATTCAACTTAAAAAGAATAATTAACTTAACGAACTCAACGAACTTAACGAACTTAACTGACAGTCATGAAAACGAAAAGACAGCACTAGTTATTTTTCTAACAGCAGCCGGTCTAGTTTATTTTTATTTTACTAAAGAGTAATCCTACAACTAAAACTATTAGCATCCATAAGTGTTCAGCCATAAAACCGACTACTTTGCTTGCAGTAGAAAAAAGCCAACTGACAATTCCACCTAATATACCGGGTAGTGCATCTAGAGCTTTTTCTCCTAATTTTTTTAATAGATTCGTTAAATGTTCCAGTTGTTTTTTAATCCAAGAGTCTTTTGATGGTGAAGGTGGAGAAGGTGGAGAAGGTAATTGACCACCACCACCACCTGTTCCTGTTAAAGCAAACACTAAAGTAGAGATTGCAAACCCTAAAGCTGTCATAACGCTCGCAATCGTGACTCCTTGCTCTCTAAATAAAGTTTTTATTCTTTCAGCTAACGTCGTGTTTTCGTATAAAATTCTTTGGATGGTTTCTTTTATTCTGCTGAATTGTGAGCGTAATTGTTCACGGTTAGTTGACAGTACTTCTAGTCTTGCAGCTCTCTCGTGTTGAAGATCATCTAGTCTTTGCATGATTCTGTCTTTCACGTCTTGTCCTAGGTTATTGTCGTCCGCTTCAACTAATTTCTGTTTTTCTCTGTCAATGTGAGCATCAAGTTCGCTTAACTTTGCTAGATTATTTGTTAACTCGCCTCTGGTAGTTTGTAATGTTGAATTGAGCGCCATTAGTTCTCTCATAGGTAATGGTGAATCATGTAATGTTTTTAAATGGGTTTCTTCATCTTCTAAAGCTAAAAAACTAGTTTCCATTTCTATTATTGGTCCGCAGTTGCGCTTAAGTCTCTAAGAGGAATCGATTGAAGTTGGGAATCAGTAGGTAGTTCTTGTAGTGTGTTTTGAAGTGCAGAAACAGCTTTTGTGCTTAGGTCTGGTTCTGGTTCAATATTAAATCGTCTTTGGTCGCTAACACTGAGCCTTTGAAACTTTGTACTCTTTTTTAAAAACTTTATTATTCGGTGTGACGTTTATCTGTAAACATACTAGTTGACCATCTTTATCCTTCACAAATAAATGGTTGTCTTTTAATTCAAATTCATTAGGATCAAAAAACTTCACTACTGCGGTTCTTGGTCATGCTTTCATAAAACGATCTTACTTCTGCTTCATTAGTTCACGTCTTAAAGTTGATTGATACGACGAGACGAAGTAGCTTCACTCATGTCATCTCCAGGTTCAAAGACATCATAATCGTGGTCTGCTTCTATTCCTGCCATGTTTTTATTTATAATTATGTTTTTATTTTATTTCTAAAAAAAAAGAGATGTCACAATCATACGGAACAATTCTTGATCCATACAGACGGTTAAAAGAACCACTCGGTGTTAAAGGAACCAGGCAGAGTATCGTGATAAGTAATAATCCTTCAACTATCGATCAAAGACAAATATTATCAGTAAGATTTCCTAGTCTGGGGATCTAATGAAGTAATCGTGCCAGGTACTGCACGTCTTGCATTTAAAATAGAACTGGAGTCAGCGACGGATCCGAACAGAACTTTAGTTGCTAATCTTGGTAGAGCGATCGTTAGTAAGATTACTATTAAACTTGAAGGGAGAGAAGTAATGTCTTTAGATAACGCAGATGTTTTTTTGAGTTATAGTGACCTCTGGTTAACAGAAAATGAAAGAAAAGATCGGGTTTATCAGGGAATACAAGGAGATAATGGTCTTAAACATAGAATAGATGCTGAAGACAAAAAAGATAACAATAAAGATGCGTTGGTTGCTCAAGTTTATGGTAATCGATTCTACATTCCTCTTGACTTTGAACTATTGAACACCCACTCTCCGTATTATCAGGGAGCTTTACAAGACAGACTTATGTATGAATTCACTTTTAATGATTACAGTCGTGTTATCAGATCGATGGAAGATTCAAATGCAAAATATAGTATTTCAGACATCACATTAGAGTTTGATGTTGTTCGTCATCAAGAATTAGCTCGGTTGATTTCACAACAATACCAGTCAAGATTAGCAATATACTACAACAGAATTTTAAATCACAGTAAGTTAACTAAAAACACGACAGACACAATCTGGAACATCGATTTGAATATATCAGCAAGGTCGTTGAAAGGAATTTTGCTGCTGTTTGAAGAAACCAAAAAACCCTTTAATAGATTAAGCGAGAAGTTTTATAATCCAAAAATAACTAAGCTGACTACCTACGATTGAAGGGCAACCGAACCAATTGTTTGCGAGCGGTCTTTTACCTTATCAGCACTTTGATGAAATAAGAAAACTGTTTGGTGGAGGTGGGCAACTAAGAGATCCGTCTGTTGATTTAATTTGCAAAGACCTCCATCTTCATGATGTTAGACTAGAAGATTATTTATCTTCGAAGTATGCTATGTGGTTAGATCTTAGAACAACTGATGATAACAAACTTCATGGTAGCGGAAGAACAGTAGGTGATGGGTCAGGAGGAATAAACATTCAAATTCATAAAGAAGCAGCGGAAGTGGGCAAACAAATATATGTTTATGTGTATTTACTATGCGATGCTCAGCTGAACATTGAAGACAACAGATTAAAAGATATCGTGTATTAAAATAATGGATTTGAACAGTTTAAATTTCCTTACAAAAGAACCTCATTGTGGTTTATTTTGCGGAATGACAGGCTGCGGGAAAAGTGTGTTCGCTTTAGATTTAATACAAACGGTTTATCGTAATCACTTTGAACATATAGTAATTTTTTGTACTACTTTAGAATTCAACAAGTCTTATAAAGAAATAAAGTTCATTTGGACAGATGATGAAATCTATTTAGTCAATCCAAGTAATAAACTAAGCGAATGTTTAGAGTATTTTTATAAACTGTTTAAAGGAACACCAACTTTGTTTATCATTGATGACTGCTCAGCTGAAAAAGACATTGTTAAAAAAAGAAATAGTTTAGCAAAACTAGCATTCAGTGGTCGGCATGCAGGAATTAGCGTATGGATTTTAACGCAGAAGTATAACTCAGTTTTAAAAGACTTTAGAGAACAGTTAAAGGCCCATACGCTTCTCGTAAATAACGTGCAGAATGATGCAAAATCGATCTGTATTGTAAACTCTGACATAATTCAAAGTCACAGACAAGCATAAAACTGAACGCAATCATACTGTGAGCTCAAAGTTAGCAAAACTGCGCTGACCTTTTTTCTTCTGTGTACTCTGCTATCTTGAAATCTCGTCTAGGGGTAATTAGCTCAAATGACGCAGCTAAGGGTAGTCAGTAGGCCTAGTTTAGTAGTAGTCCAGGCGAAATTAAGCTTGACCTTGTTTTGTGATATATATTAGGTTTTTATGTCGATCTAACATGATTTGAGGGTGCTGAATCTAAATCCGTTGGAGGTCAAGTTGTAAATGTTGGGCATTTTGAGCTATGATAAAATATTCAAAATGGCCACTATGGGACTCTAAAGAACTGTTGAAACATGCACTTACCGTAATTATGTTGTATCTAATGCTTTTATTTGTAAGAAAAATAGTATAGTTTGCTGAAATGATTCAAACTATGTGAACTATATCCTATTTTTGTACTTATTAGCCCCCAGCCACTCTGCAGAGAGGACTATCACGATTTTGTGTCCTTTCATTTGCCTGGCAATTATCTTAAGAACAATGTCAGAGGATCACTTCAAATTTGTGTGCTACTATTTTAATGAAGCTGTGAGCCCCTCAGTATACCTTATTGACTTTGACCTTTCACCTTGAGTATGTGATTTTAATGTATCAACTATACTTTTTCAACTTTTGCACTGCTGTGGTAAAATAAGCTATGTGTTTGTTTTTTCCTAAGCTAACGTGTATAGAGAATATTGAATTCCTGATACCTATTTTATTAAACCTTTCATCTTAAATGCTTGACCTTGAATTTGCATTGAATATTTTAACTTTTTGTTTTTATATGTTTTAAATCTTGGCAGTAATGGTCTCATAATTGGTGCATTAGCCAATTTATAGGTGGGTAAAAGTGCCGGCGTGCAATGGAATGTCGGCCATTTTACCCACCTATAAAATAAAAAGAAATATCGACACTGATCGCCGTGTTATTCTGCTTGGCGCCTAACAACAAAGGCCAAGCGTCAAGATGAAGGCTAGAGATGTCATTGGTACTTAGGTTAGCATCTAGATATGTTTAACCATTGGCTCATGTACCAATTATGAGACAGTTACTGCAATTATTTAAAATATATTAAAGCAAAAAGTTGAAATATTCCATGCAAACTCAAGGTAAAGCATTTCAGATGAATGGCTTAGGCATAAATTAGGCATCAGTAATTCAACATCCTCTACAAACCTTAGCTTAGAAACATGTTACAACAGCAGTGCAAAGGTTGAAAAAGTATAGTTGATACAATAAAATCACATACTCAAGGTCAAAGGTCAAAGTCAACAAGGCATACTGAGGGGCATATCAGCTTCATTAAAATAGAAACACACAAATTCGAAGTGATCCTGTGACATGGTTCTTAAGATAAATGAAAGGGCACATTGATCGCGACAGCCCTCTCCACAGTGGCTGGGGGCTAAGAAGTACTAAAATAGGATATAATTCCCATAGTTTGAATCATTTCAGCAAATAATACTATTTTTCTTACCAAAACAAGCATTAGATACAAAATAATTACGTTAAGTGCATGTTTTTACAGTTCTCTAGATACCTATGGCGGCCATTTTGAATATTACGTCATAACTCAAAATATCCAACATTTACAACTTGGCCTTTAACGGATCTGGATTCAGCACCCTCAAATCATGTTAGATCAACATAGAAACCTAATATATATCACAAAACAAGGTACACTTTATAATTTCGCCTGGACTAGAACAAGAAGAGAGGAACTTGAAGGTGTACAACTTAGCGTCATAATAATAATACGTATCCTCTGACAGCGTTACGTCATAAGCTAGGTCTGAAAGTGTCCCAACAAGTTCTATTAATAAAAACGGGCCACAAACAGGCAAATTAATTTGTCTTCAAATAGTTCAACATCAGTCACAGGTGCATATTGATTTCCCCTAATCTACGTCACGCCAAATGGATTATCGCACAAATCCCATTTTTGGTGAGATTCAATGGCAGCTGGCAAATCTGCCCCAGGAGACCGATTTTTGCGAAATAAAAGTGTGTGCGCTCACTTTATCTTGACGAATGTGACATAAAAGGTAGGTTACATAGATACAGTTTGTATACTGTGTCTATGTGTAGTAGGAAATAATGCTGAAACGTTTTCCAGAACGTTTTTAGGTCCGAATGGAGATGCGCATGGTCCTTTAAAGACGGTTGTTTTGTTTTTTACTAAAGACAAACACAGCTTTGATGAGTGTCTTGATGAAAATGATGTCGTTGAATCAAAAGAAGAAAAAGAAAAAATTAAACAAAAGCTAAGAAAAGAGAAATTTTGTAAACTAGTATTAAAGACAGATTTTCCTAGTCAGTACAAATGCTTATGAAGCAAAAAAAAAAAAAGAAGTGTCTGTAAGGTCTTTTTTTTTTTTTTTTTTTTGAATTGTTGTTAAAAGTCTAACAAATTTAAGATTAATCAAATGATAGGAACTGTATCTGGCGGGATTATCTGCAGTTCTTCTTTAACAAATGCTCTTTTTGGTGTAGGTCGTGTTGTCGTATCAGTTTCTCTTAAATAATACACGGGGGGATTCATTTCTATTATTCTTTTTATTTCATACGGATCAATGCTCCAAATTGGGTCTGTTGCTCTTATGCGAGTGTCTCCTTCTGCTTCTCCGGGTGCATAAAGAAACCTTACTTTTACTCCAAATGGTATTAGTTGTTTTGTAATTGAATGTTGAATTGGCAAGTCTATCGAAGAGTCAATTGTTTTCTTCTGTATTGCTTTTACTGGTTTAAATCCAATGACCTTAGATTCTTCGTTATTCATGACTCGCAGAACGGAGGGTAGTCTTCTAACCCATTCAGTGTTTCTAGTTGAATCAAGGAGTTCTCTATGGTATTGATAAGAGAAAAGTCTTTCTGCCAATTGTTTGTTAAAGTTTTCTACCAAAGCCTGAGATCTATGGTTTCCAGGAATACCCCTTTTAATAGTGACTTTGTGTTTTAACAGTAGCTGATTGAATTGTCCTTTAAATTCTTTCCCTTCATCAACTTGAATTAAACGAGGATAGGTTAATGGACCGCGTCTATAGATTTCTTGCAAAGCCACAGAGACTGAAGTAGCACTTTTATCAGTCAATGGTTCAGCATCTTTATAACTTGAAGCTAAATCAACGACTGTCAACGCGTATTTAAATCTTTTTCTTCTGATTAAATCGTGAGGGAGGTATAGAAGATCCATTTGATGAGTGTCATTAGGTGTTGTGTTGACAAAGTGCGGTCTTTTAATTCGTTTAGGCGCTGGTAAATAGATTTGCCAAATAGCTTGTTTAGATAGCCATTCTTTTGCTGTTTGTTCAGTGACTCCTGCAGCTTGATTTAATTTTAGAATAGCAGTTAAACCTTTCCAATAACCTTTCGGTGAATAATAAATTTTAGATAGTTTATCATTCATTTTAATACTACACGTTTTTTGCAATGAAATAAACAGCAGTCATACCAACTACAATAAAAGCTATTTCCTGGAGTTTTTGTTTTTCGGATGGTTGGTAGAAATCACTTAATTTCGGTGGTGATGGCTGAACTATTTCTTCTCCTGTCACTAAATAATACTCTTTAATAGCGTCGTCAACATTCTTAAAAGTGTAGGCTGCATGGCTTTGTAGTTTTAATTTGTTGTTAATGAAATCTAACTGAGCGAGTCTTTGCTTTTCATAAGCGTCTTGTGCTGCTGCTAATTGCTCCATTGCTCGATTATGTCTTTGTCTTTCCTTGTTTGTTTCTAGCTTACTGAACATGTAATTACTTCCTGAAAAAGCAAGTGCGTTTACTACAGCACCACCAATCATCATTGCGAGTGAAGCCATTTTATTTTTACATATTTATATTTTCTGGAATTATTCCTTGCTTAACTAAAAAGTCTTTTGTTGCGATTGAAGCAGTGATTATAGCGATTAGTTTACCGGAGTCCTCTAGGTCAAGTTTTCCAAGGTCAGCTGCTTTCATTTTCAATAGTTTCTTACCAACCATCGTGTACGCAACAGAAAGTCCACCAATCAGAGCAGATTGATATACAAGGTTAGCAATAGTTTTTTCAGCACTCATTTTTTGTTTTAAAAATAAAAATAATAAATCAACTAAAAATGAATTGTGACGAACTGTTGTTAAATGCGCAGGAAGCAGTAATTTTTGATGAAGTGTCGACAAGTGTTATGAATAAAAAGGAAAAGTTGTATTCTCTGGCTGCGTGCGGAAAAACAAAACAATACTTAGGAACAGAATTTAGTATAGAACAGATTCAACAAATGTCTTCTGCTGACATTGAAAAGTACTACAACAGATACGAAGCACAATTAGGATCTAAAATGGTTAAAAGTTTAGGTCAAACAGTGTTAGCTTGTATACAAAGTTAGTTAGTCAATTTTTTCCCGTCGATTCAAGCCAAGATTTAATGTACGATTTAAGTCAAGATCCTGTTTTAATTAAATCATTAGAGTCTCTTAGTTGTGATCTTTTTTATAGGTTTGGCGGGCTTTTATCACCAGTTGTCATGGGGTTAATTACTTTTAATCATATAGATTTTATGGCTATTGAAAATGAACGTGACAGAGAATCAAACGAATCAGACGGAACAGCAAACAAATCCCAGTCTATCGAAGAGTCCGACAGTAACCAAGGTAACGAAGAGCCCAGGATGAGTTGAAGCAGGTAAAAGGTTGTCAGAGTGGAATCGGCAACAACAAATGAATAAACAAACAAAACAAAACCTGTTGTCTCAGAATGAAGATGAATCAACCATAAGCGCAATACCGGTTAAAAAAGAAGAAATCAAACAAAACAGTACGAATTACGATGTTGTATTCCTTACTGTTGGTGTGGTTGCCGGTGTTGGTTATTTGTCTTATAAATTATATAAAACACACATGCAACCAAAGCTAGAAACACGAGTAAAAGAACAAACAACACAACTAGAAAAAGTAGCAGACAAACAACAAAAACGAAAACCAAAAAGCTTAAAACCTGATAGCGATCCATTTTTAATGCAATAAAAACTTAATAAAAACTTGATAAGAACTTAATAAGTACTAAGTAAGTTTTTGTGTAAGAACTTAATACATACTTGAGAATGACTTGAAGATGACTTAGCAAGAACGTAAAAAAGAACTTAGAAAGAACTTAAGTAACTTCTTAAAAAAAGAACTTAAAAAGAACTTAAGTAACTTCTTTAAAAAGAACTTAAAAAGAACTTGAGTAACTTTTTTTTTTAAAGTGTTAAAAAAGTAAAGCCCAAAAGTTTGTTTTTTGTTTAATGTTTTTTTTTAAAAAGGTTAAAAAACAGTTTTTAAAAAAGTGGAAAAAAAGTTTTTAAAAAAGTTTTACAAAAAAGTGCTAAAAAAGTTGATTTTTTTTTTTTAAAGGACCAAACCAATAAAAATACAGTGTTTTTTTTAAAAAAGTGACTTAAAAAAAGGAAGTTCACCTAGTTTTATAAAAAAAATAGCAAAACTGTGCTCACCTTGCTAACTCACCACCAGTTCTCTGAATCTCACTTGAGATCCCACGGGCCCTATGGGACCCCAAGCTAGATCCAAAGGACTAGCGATGAGTTAGCAAGGTCAGTTGTGTACAGTTTTAGGTGTTTGTTTCCTGAATTTCCCTACACACTTAACTACATTAACTATATTAACTCTATTTTCTTACTTTAGACCCCCATTTAAACAATCTTCCTACGTCTGGGTTTACAGGTCTTTAAACCGTGCCAGTGACCCTTTTGTTAGACGTTTCATAATGGAAGATTATTTGGAGGTTAAAGTAAGTAGAGTATCTCTTTTACTCACTTTATAATCCCCATTTAAACAATCTTCTGACGTCTGTGGGTTTACAGGTCTTTAAACCGTGCCAGTGACCCTTTTTACAGACGTACGAAACGAAATAGAAGATTATTTGGAGGCTAAAAGTGAGTAGAGATTGCGTTAATGTTAGTTAAGATAAGGGAAGGAAACAAACACCTAATCACCTTTACTAAACACAGTATTATATAACTAACAAATCTTGCAAAATATCTATGATGGTTTACTTGTTATTTATTTGATCAAAACAATAATAATTTAACTTATTTAGTTAGTTCTTTATTCTAAAAGTTTTAATCAAATAGTACAACAACTAAACAATAATGTCTTTATTCAGTTTCCACAATAGTTTATAAAACAACCCGCTTTTTAAATTAAAAAAAAACATTAGGTGTAATTTGAGCAAAAGGACTGAGTTATATCCCCTGTTTAATTTGCCTAAAATAGATGGCTACTTAATCGGGAATTCCCTGTTCCGTCTTATTTTTAACAGTTATGTAGGTAGTGATGACTCAATCGGGATTTCCCCATTCTATGGTGATGTTTTTTTTTTTTTTTTTTTTTTTGACGGAATAAAGGAAAGTCTTTTTTTTTTGCCCCCAAAAGTAGTAGTTTTTTCCTCCTAATTGACGGAATAAAGGAAAGTCTGATTTCTTTTTTTTACCCCTTAAGAGAGAGAGAGAGAGAGGAGAGAGAGAGAGAGAGAGAGAGAGAGAGAGAGAGAGGAAAGTCAATAAAAAAGGCTAGTTATTCAAATGTTCATAATATTCAACTGCTCATATTCGGTGCCCACTATTCAAATCAAACAATACCAATAACAAAAACAAGCACAATAGTAATGTTTTTCTTACCCATTTTCCAGATAAAAGCGGTCCTGTATCCTCCAACGATTGAAGTTCAGCTTAAGGTCGCGTATCGGCTTTCGCCATGTACGACGGGCTGAACAAACCAACCAGGGTATAAAAAAAAATGTATGTTCCTGAATCACTGTCTTAGCCAAAAGGCCTAGAAGCGATCCAAATTTAAATTATTTTTATATATTCTCCAACTAAAGTTCAACAGATTATATACTGACTTGCACACCACGACCACAAAGAATCACACAAACTTTAACTGGGGTTTCTAAAGTTCCACTCCGACTCTGAACGTCTTAACAGCTCACCTGACCACTGACCAAATCAAAGGCAGGGGTTACTGGGGCTAGTGTAC
>CM065706.1:44841533-44871920 GCA_017654935.2 Phymorhynchus buccinoides | reverse complement strand
CTTAGCTCTCCAGCTGTCTGTCTTATTCAACCATTTCAGCCGGTCCTTGCCTGTTGCCTGAGCTATCCAGCTGTCTGTCTTATTCAACCATTTCAGCCGGTCCTTGCCTGTTGCCTTAGCTCTCCAGCTGTCTGTCTTATTCAACCATTTCAGCCGGTCCTTGCCTGTTCCCTGAGCTCTCCAGCTGTCTGTCTTATTCAACCATTTCAGCCGGTCCTTGCCTGTTCCCTGAGCTCTCCAGCTGTCTGTCTTATTCAACCATTTCAGCCGTCCTCGTTTTAACTCTCCAGACGTTTGTCTTTTTCATTCTATGGTCTTTGGCTTAAAAGCACGCCCACCAAATGTTCTCATTGAAAATGTCATCTTTGTCTTCTCCGCTATAAATGGATGGTAATCAGGGCCGGACCTAAGTTTTTAAGGGGTGGGGGCTAATTCATTGAAGGTGCGAAGCACCAAGACCCCTAGGGGGGTCCGGGGGCATGCTCCCCCGGAACATTTTTAAATCCGAGAAGCAAAATAGTGCAATCTGGGCATGAAATAAAGGACTAATGCCATTACTGTTCATACCCCTATTGAAACATGTTTTGACCATTAAGTACCTATCAACTGGTGGTGCTGATGAGTGCTAGGTATAGCCCGCAAGGAAATTTAGCTGCTGCTCGGCGACATGATTTTAAAAAAATAGCCCTAAGCCCCCCCCCTGTAGGTTTGGCCCTGGTAATATCACAAATAACAAACATCCAAATAAAGATCTATCTTTCAGTTGCTATAATTACAGCTCTACAGAAGCGAAACATTGCTCAATTTATCCTTGACTCTAGCGGCTTTCATACATGTGTCGACGTCATCATTCTACTTATTAGTAATTATGATAGCTTTCCTCGTTATCCAACTCTAACTTTTCTGGGTTGTGCATTATATTTTATTATTTCTATAGTGACAACATTTCCTGATAATGATACCGCTAAAGGTCAAAGTTGAGAAGGTCGGGGCAACTAACTTAGAAACGAGACTGTTATGTTTGA
The DNA here is from genome assembly GCA_017654935.2 of Phymorhynchus buccinoides. Lineage (NCBI taxonomy): Eukaryota > Metazoa > Mollusca > Gastropoda > Neogastropoda > Raphitomidae > Phymorhynchus > Phymorhynchus buccinoides. The sequence continues at coordinate 44,870,895 of CM065706.1, read as the reverse complement.
CTGGTTGTAGCAGACGACAAGCAAACAATTCAAACACAACGGAGAATGTCGTGTGTGGGTGTATAGGGACGAAGGAAAACCCGCTGTGCAACTTGTGTGAGTGTATAAGTGTGTGAAGATCTAGATAGGTGATAAAAGTAGACTTTTTGATGAATTTTGTTTTCGGTTCAGACTTATTGTTAAACTTTTTTTAAATAATTCTTTTCTTATGTTTCATTCAACAAAGTTGGACACAAAGAAGCCACATTCAGAAGCTATTTATACTTTAGCAAACGAGCTAACTTTAGCAAACGAGCTAACTTTAGCAAACGAATTAACGTTCTGCCTTGTTCGGTAAATGGATAGGGTTAGGACTAGGGTTAGAGTCAGTTAGGGTTAGGCCTAGGTAACTGCACTTCTGCCCAAAATGAACGACCACTGACACTCTGCCCAAAATGAACGACCACTGACAGTTAACTGCACCTCTGCCCAAAGTGAACGACCACTGACAGTTTACTGCACCTCTGCCCAAAGTGAACGACCACTCACAGTTTACTGCACCTCTGCCCAAAATGAACGACCACTGACAGCTAACTGCACCTCTGCCCAAAATGAACGACCACTGCATGACAGTTTACTGCACCTCTGCCCAAAATGAACGACCACTGACAGTTAACTGCACCTCTGCCCAAAATGAACGACCACTGCATGACAGTTTACTGCACCTCTGCCCAAAATGAATGACCACTGACAGTTTACTGCACCTCTGCCCAAAATGAATGACCACTGACAGTTTACTGCACCTCTGCCCAAAATGAATGACCACTGACAGTTAACTGCACCTCTGCCCAAAATGAACGACCACTGACAGTTAACTGCACCTCTGCCCAAAATGAACGACCACTGACAGCTAACTGCACCTCTGCCCAAAATGAACGACCACTGACAGCTAACTGCACCTCTGCCCAAAATGAACGACCACTGACAGTTAACTGCACCTCTGCCCAAAGTGAACGACCACTGACAGCTAACTGCACCTCTGCCCAAAATGAACGACCACTGACAGTTAACTGCACCTCTGCCCAAAATGAACGACCACTGACAGTTAACTGCACCTCTGCCCAAAGTGAACGACCACTGACAGCTAACTGCACCTCTGCCCAAAATGAACGACCACTGACAGCTAACTGCACCTCTGCCCAAAATGAACGACCACTGCATGACAGTTTACTGCACCTCTGCCCAAAATGAATGACCACTGACAGTTAACTGCACCTCTGCCCAAAATGAACGACCACTGCATGACAGTTTACTGCACCTCTGCCCAAAATGAACGACCACTGACAGTTTACTGCACCTCTGCCCAAAATGAACGACCACTGACAGTTTAATGCACCTCTGCCCAAAATGAACGACTTTGACAGTTAACTGCACCTCTGCCCAAAATGAACGACCACTGACAGTTAACTGCACCTCTGCCCAAAATGAACGACCACTGACAGTTTACTGCACCTCTGCCCAAAGTGAACGACCACTGACAGTTAACTGCACCTCTGCCCAAAATGAACGACCACTGACAGTTTACTGCACCTCTGCCCAAAATGAACGACCACTGACAGTTAACTGCACCTCTGCCCAAAATGAACGACCACTGACAGCTAACTGCACCTCTGCCCAAAATGAACGACCACTGACAGCTAACTGCACCTCTGCCCAAAATGAACGACCACTGACAGCTGGCTGCACCTCTGCCCAAAATGAACGACCACTGACAGCTAACTGCACCTCTGCCCAAAATGAACGACCACTGACAGCTAACTGCACCTCTGCCCAAAATGAACGACCACTGCTGACAGTTTACTGCACCTCTGCCCAAAATGAACGACCACTGACAGCTAACTGCACCTCTGCCCAAAATGAACGACCACTGACAGCTAACTGCACCTCTGCCCAAAATGAACGACCACTGACAGTTAACTGCACCTCTGCCCAAAATGAACGACCACTGACAGTTAACTGCACCTCTGCCCAAAATGAACCACCACTGACAGCTAACTGCACCTCTGCCCAAAATGAACGACCACTGACAGCTAACTGCACCTCTGCCCAAAATGAACGACCACTGACAGCTAACTGCACCTCTGCCCAAAATGAACGACCACTGACAGCTAACTGCACCTCTGCCCAAAATGAACGACCACTGACAGCTAACTGCACCTCTGCCCAAAATGAACGACCACTGACAGTTTAACTGCACCTCTGCCCAAAATGAACCACCACTGACAGCTAACTGCACCTCTGCCCAAAATGAACGACCACTGACAGCTAACTGCACCTCTGCCCAAAATGAACGACCACTGACAGCTAACTGCACCTCTGCCCAAAATGAACGACCACTGACAGCTAACTGCACCTCTGCCCAAAATGAACGACCACTGACAGCTAACTGCACCTCTGCCCAAAATGAACGACCACTGACAGCTAGCTGCACCTCTGCCCAAAATGAACGACCACTGACAGTTAACTGCACCTCTGCCCAAAATGAACGACCACTGACAGCTAACTGCACCTCTGCCCAAAATGAACGACCACTGACAGCTAACTGCACCTCTGCCCAAAATGAACGACCACTGACAGTTAACTGCACCTCTGCCCAAAATGAACGACCACTGACAGCTAACTGCACCTCTGCCCAAAATGAACCACCACTGACAGCTAACTGCACCTCTGCCCAAAATGAACGACCACTGACAGCTAACTGCACCTCTGCCCAAAATGAACGACCACTGACAGCTAACTGCACCTCTGCCCAAAATGAACGACCACTGACAGCTGGCTGCACCTCTGCCCAAAATGAACGACCACTGACAGCTAACTGCACCTCTGCCCAAAATGAACGACCACTGACAGTTAACTGCACCTCTGCCCAAAATGAACCACCACTGACAGCTAACTGCACCTCTGCCCAAAATGAACCACCACTGACAGCTAACTGCACCTCTGCCCAAAATGAACGACCACTGACAGCTAACTGCACCTCTGCCCAAAATGAACGACCACTGACAGCTAACTGCACCTCTGCCCAAAATGAACGACCACTGACAGCTAACTGCACCTCTGCCCAAAATGAACGACCACTGACAGCTAACTGCACCTCTGCCCAAAATGAACGACCACTGACAGCTAACTGCACCTCTGCCCAAAATGAACGACCACTACATGACAGTTTACTGCACCTCTGCCCAAAATGAACGACCACTGACAGTTAACTGCACCTCTGCCCAAAATGAAAGACCACTGACAGTTAACTGCACCTCTGCCCAAAATGAACGACCACTGACAGTTTAATGCACCTCTGCCCAAAATGAACGACCACTGACAGCTAACTGCACCTCTGCCCAAAATGAACGACCACTGACAGCTAACTGCACCTCTGCCCAAAATGAACCACCACTGACAGTTATCTGCACCTCTGCCCCAAATGAACGACCACTGACAGTTTAATGCACCTCTGCCCAAAATGAACGACCACTGACAGCTAACTGCACCTCTGCCCAAAATGAACGACCACTGACAGCTAACTGCACCTCTGCCCAAAATGAACGACCACTGACAGCTAACTGCACCTCTGCCCAAAATGAACCACCACTGACAGCTGGCTGCACCTCTGCCCAAAATGAACCACCACTGCACCTCTGCCCAAAATGAACCACCACTGACAGTTAACTGCACCTCTGCCCAAAATGAACCACCACTGACAGTTAGTTTCCCATACTACCCAAACTATCTACACTGCTTCACTTTCCCCCCACAAATTAATTAGGCCTGATTATATACGATGTTTTACCTGACTCTAACCGTAACCCTAGGTGTTTAGGAACGAAGATAAGCTTAATTAGGTCTGATTATAAACGATGTCTTACCTGACTCTAACCCTAACCCTAGGTGTTTAGGAACGAAGATAAGCTTAATTAGGTCTGATTATAAACGATGTCTTACCTGACTCTAACCGTAACCCTAGGTGTTTAGGAACGAAGATAAGCTTAATTAGGTCTGATTATAAACGATGTCTTACCTGACTCTAACCCTAACCCTAGGTGTTTAGGAACGAAGATAAGCTTAATTAGGTCTGATTATAAACGATGTCTTACCTGACTCTAACCCTAACCCTAGGTGTTTAGGAACGAAGATAAGCTTAATTAGGTCTGATTATAAACGATGTCTTACCTGACTCTAACCCTAACCCTAGGTGTTTAGGAACGAAGATAAGCTTAATTAGGTCTGATTATAAACGATGTCTTACCTGACTCTAACCCTAACCCTAGGTGTTTAGGAACGAAGATAAACTTGCATTACAGCTTGAGTGAAGGTGTTAAAGAGTGTGAAGATCAGCTCTTTAACGGGTTAGTCATACTTTGTCCATTTTATTTTCGTGAAAACTAAGTGTTGAACGTTTTTCCCTTTTCAAGTGTTAAAGTTTGTCACTGCTAATCAACGAGTTAAACTAATATAACATTCAAATGATTGATTGGTTGAAAAGTTTATCTAAGCCATCCATCCTGGTTGAAAAGTTTATTTAAGCCATCCATCCTGGTTGAAAAAATTATCTAAACCATCGAATCCTGGTTGAAAAGTTTGTCTGAACCATCCATCCAAAACCTTTCAATCTTTGCTTAGTTTACGACTTTCGTAAAACCTTTATTATTATTATTATTATTATTATTATTATTATTATTATTATTATTATTATTTTTTTTTAAATTTTAGTTTAATAAAGCCATAGGCCTGACAGTTGGACGATGCTCTGCGGGGCTGTGAAAGGCGGGGTCCTGGGCAGACTGGGGAAGGGTGGAGAGGACTCGGAGTCAGCGGAGGTAGAATCCAAACGGTCCCAGCAGAAGAGACGCCATGTGCGCAGACACCTGCCTGTTCCTAAAGGCCCCCACACAGTGGGCGTTGTGGACATCATGTGCGACCAGGGACACCAACACAGCGTCTTCTTCAGGCTATACTACCCAACCACCTCCCTCGACATTTATGTGAGTACCTTACATCCTAGATCAGAAACATTTATTCTCATTATACTGATTTCCTCCAAATCTCGCCTTGAATCGGGTTAGGGATAAGGTTAGATGGGGTTAGGGTCAACTGAAAGTCAAGGACCACTGAAAGTCAAGTCATGGGCCACTGAAAGTCAAGTCATGGGCCACTGAAAGTCAAGTCATGGACCACTGAAAGGCAAGTCAAGTCATGGGCCACACAAAATCATGTCAGGGACCAGTGAAAGTCATGTCATGGGCCACTAAGCGTTTTGTGTTCTTCATTTGATAGTGGAGTCACAACTCAAGCAGTGTAAAAGTCATGTCATGGGCCACTAAACGTTTTGTGGTCTTCATTTGATAGTGGAGTCACAACTCAAGCAATGTACTTCGACATTTCCAAAGCCTTTGATCGTGTTTGGCATAAAGGTCTTGTTTGTAAACTTAATGGAACTAGTGGAAAACTATCGGCCGGCTTGGTTTACAGATTACCTATCAAACGGCATGCAAGCAGTTATAATCAAGGTTTACTGATTACATATCAAACGGCATGCAAGCAGTTATAATCAAGGTTTACTGATTACATATCAAATGGCATGCAAGCAGTTATAATCAAGGTTTACTGATTACATATCAAACGGCATGCAAGCAGTTATAATCAAGGTTTACTGATTACATATCAAACGGCACGCAAGCAGTTATAATCAAGGTTTATTGATTGCCTATCAAACGGCACGCAAGCAGTTATTATCAAGGTTTACTGATTACATATCAAATGGCATGCAAGCAGTTATAATCAAGGTTTACTGATTACATATCAAACGGCATGCAAGCAGTTATAATCAAGGTTTACTGATTACATATCAAACGGCACGCAAGCAGTTATAATCAAGGTTTACTGATTACATATCAAACGGCACGCAAGCAGTTATAATCAAGGTTTACTGATTACATATCAAACGGCATGCAAGCAGTTATAATCAAGGTTTACTGATTACATATCAAATGGCATGCAAGCAGTTATAATCAAGGTTTACTGATTACATATCAAACGGCATGCAAGCAGTTATAATCAAGGTTTACTGATTACATATCAAACGGCATGCAAGCAGTTATAATCAAGGTTTACTGATTACATATCAAACGGCACGCAAGCAGTTATAATCAAGGTTTATTGATTACCTATCAAACGGCACGCAAGCAGTTATAATCAAGGTTTACTGATTACATATCAAATGGCATGCAAGCAGTTATAATCAAGGTTTACTGATTACATATCAAACGGCATGCAAGCAGTTATAATCAAGGTTTACTGATTACATATCAAACGGCACGCAAGCAGTTATAATTAAGGTTTACTGGTTGCCTATCAAATAGCATGCAAGCAGTTATAATCAAGGTTTATTGATTACCTATCAAACGGCACGCAAGCAGTTGTAATCAAGGTTTACTGATTACCTATCAAACGGCACGCAAGCAGTTATTATCAAGGTTTACTGATTACATATCAAATGGCACGCAAGCAGTTATAATCAAGGTTTATTGATTACCTATCAAACGGCACGCAAGCAGTTATAATCAAGGTTTACTGATTACATATCAAATGGCATGCAAGCAGTTATAATCAAGGTTTACTGATTACATATCAAACGGCATGCAAGCAGTTATAATCAAGGTTTACTGATTACATATCAAACGGCACGCAAGCAGTTATAATTAAGGTTTACTGGTTGCCTATCAAATAGCATGCAAGCAGTTATAATCAAGGTTTATTGATTACCTATCAAACGGCACGCAAGCAGTTGTAATCAAGGTTTACTGATTACCTATCAAACGGCACGCAAGCAGTTATTATCAAGGTTTACTGATTACATATCAAATGGCACGCAAGCAGTTATAATCAAGGTTTATTGATTACCTATCAAACGGCACGCAAGCAGTTATAATCAAGGTTTACTGATTACATATCAAATGGCATGCAAGCAGTTATAATCAAGGTTTACTGATTACATATCAAACGGCATGCAAGCAGTTATAATCAAGGTTTACTGATTACATATCAAACGGCACGCAAGCAGTTATAATCAAGGTTTACTGGTTGCCTATCAAATAGCATGCAAGCAGTTATAATCAAGGTTTACTGATTACATATCAAACGGCATGCAAGCAGTTATAATCAAGGTTTACTGATTACATATCAAACGGCACGCAAGCAGTTATAATCAAGGTTTACACGCAAGCAGTTATAATCAAGGTTTACTGATTACCTATCAAACGGCACGCAAGCAGTTATAATCAAGGTTTACTGATTACCTATCAAACGGCACGCAAGCAGTTATAATCAAGGTTTACACGCAAGCAGTTATAATCAAGGTTTACTGATTACCTATCAAACGGCACGCAAGCAGTTATAATCAAGGTTTACTGATTACCTATCAAACGGCATGCAAGCAGTTATAATCAAGGTTTACTGATTACATATCAAACGGCACGCAAGCAGTTATAATCAAGGTTTACTGGTTGCCTATCAAATAGCATGCAAGCAGTTATAATCAAGGTTTATTGATTACATATCAAACGGCATGCAAGCAGTTATAATCAAGGTTTACTGATTACATATCAAACGGCATGCAAGCAGTTATAATCAAGGTTTACTGATTACATATCAAACGGCATGCAAGCAGTTATAATCAAGGTTTACTGATTACATATCAAACGGCACGCAAGCAGTTATAATCAAGGTTTACTGGTTGCCTATCAAATAGCATGCAAGCAGTTATAATCAAGGTTTATTGATTACCTATCAAACGGCACGCAAGCAGTTATAATCAAGGTTTACTGATTACATATCAAATGGCATGCAAGCAGTTATAATCAAGGTTTACTGATTACATATCAAATGGCACGCAAGCAGTTATAATCAAGGTTTACTGGTTGCCTATCAAATAGCATGCAAGCAGTTATAATCAAGGTTTATTTATTACCTAACAAACGACACGCAAGCAGTTGTAATCAAGGTTTACTGATTACCTATCAAACGGCATGCAAGCAGTTATAATCAAGGTTTACTGATTACCTATCAAATGGCATGAAGCAGTTATAATCAAGGTTTACACGCAAGCAGTCATAATCAAGGTTTACACGCAATCAGTTATAATCAAGGTTTACACGCAAGCAGTTATAATCAAGGTTTACTGATTACCTATCAAATGGCACGCAAGCAGTTATAATCAAGGTTTAGACGTAAGCAGTCATAATCAAGGTTTACATGCAAGCAGTCATATTGAAGGTTTACACGCAAGCAGTTATAATCAAGGTTTATACGCAAGAAGTTATAATTAAGGTTTACTGATTAGTGATTACCTATCAAATGGCACGGAAGCAGTTATAATCAAGGTTTACACGCAAGCAGTTATAATCAAGGTTTACACGCAAGCAGTCATAATCAAGGGTGAAAAGCAGATTAATGAAAATTAAAGATTCCAGAAGGGGTTCCCCAAGGTTCTGTGCTCGGGCCACTCTAATTGTTTCTTATTTACATTAAAGATATTATAACATCTTTGTCAAACCTTTTGCAGATGACACCAGCATGTCCCTATAACTTAATAATAAAGTTAATCGCACATAAATTATTAATGCAGACCTTTTAAAGATAAGCTGTTGTGCTAAGCGCTGGAAAGTAAAATTTAGTGAAGAGAAAACTGAACTTTGTACGTGGTAATAATTTAGTTCTTCCCCTTACCTTTGGTACTGCTCAATTACAAGAGACAGATAAACATAAACACTTGAGACTTGTACTCCAGAATAATTGTAAATGGGATTAACGCATCTGCAGTATTATCAGTAAAGTAAACATGCTGCCTTTTTGCCTGAAAAGTTATAAGTATTGATTCAGCCGAAAAACACTTGAAGCAATGTATAAATCGTTTGTACTACCCCTCTTTGATTATGCTGTTGTCTGGGATAGCTGTTCAGAAATGCAATCAAATTCTTTAGAGGAATTACACTTGGATGCTTTATGGAACCATTGGTGGGACTGTTCGAGGAACAATCATGAGAAGTTGCATAAAGAATCTGGCTTTTGTCCATTAAAGAAAAGAAGAGAAAGACACAAAATAATTCATTATTATAAAATCATAAATGGCATGTATCCTGATTATCTGATAACTATTTTACCAGCTCCTGTAGCAGACCCATACCACAGAAGAAGACCTTTTGATAAAAGCATAAATGGGTAAAGGTAAAGATGGTATGTGTCCTGGTTATCTGATAACTATTTTGCTTGCTCTTGGAGCAGACAGGAACCCATATAATAGAAGAAGACCTTTTGATAAAATGTGACCCGTCACCACAGCAGAGGATCCCGTTGTACCGCCTTATCTTGTCTTTAGGTGCAATGAACCGTTACCGCCTTATCTTGTCTTTAGGTGCAATGAACCGTTATTTATCAGCAGAGGATCCCGTTGTACCGCCTTATCTTGTCTTTAGGTGCAATGAACCGTTATTTATCAGCAGAGGATCCCGTTGCACCGCCTTATCTTGTCTTTAGGTGCAATGAACCGTTACCGCCTTATCTTGTCTTTAGGTGCAATGAACCGTTATTTATCAGCAGAGGATCCCGTTGTACCGCCTTATCTTGTCTTTAGGTGCAATGAACCGTTATTTATCAGCAGAGGATCCCGTTGTACCGCCTTATCTTGTCTTTAGGTGCAATGAACCGTTATTTTATCAGCAGAGGATCCTTATGCTTTGCATCTAGGCGAAAGGAAATAGCAGGTGATGCACTGCCGTCTCCGTCTCGGCATGAGCGACATTAAGATCGACATGTTTAATCGTCATCTAGGTGAGGACCCACTTTGTGCTTGTGGTAACGGGACGGAGACGGCGGAGCGCTAGCATTACCAGCTATTATTGTAATTTGTCTTAATGAAGTCCATGTTCGCACCCTCCTTCCATTAGAATATTGTATTGTTGAAACACTTCTGAAGGGTAACCCTTCGTTACACATCAATTCGAACATTTTGATATTTGAAACTGTTTTTGAATATTTTTCCGAAATCAACAGATTTTAAGTCGTGTTTTTATTCATTATATTTTATTATTATTATTATTATTATTATTATTATTATTATTATTATTATTATTTATTTTTTTTTTTTTTTTTTTTTTTTTTTTTTTTTTTTTTTTTATATATATATTTTTTATATTTTTTTTTTTATTATTTTTGTTGTTGTTGCTGTTGTTGTTGTTGTTGTTGTTGTTGTTGTTGTTGTTGTTGTTGTTGTTGTTGTTATTATTATTATTATTATTATTATTATCATTGAAGTTTTGAAAGCACTATTGTCATTAAGATCGATAAGATCGAAATGTGTTATGTATTGTGTGTGCTTCTGCAATGCTTGACTAGCTGATTCACATTTCACATTGTACTATGGATCCATCATAGTCTTGTGTTTGTTTCCCTCTCGGTCTAACCCTAACCCTAACCCTAACCAATGCTGATTGACATTTCACGTTGTGCTATGGATCCATTATTGTTTTGTGTTTGTTTCCCTCTCGGTCTAACCCTAACCCTAACCCTAACCAATGCTTGACTAGCTGATTGACATTTCACATTGTACTATGGATCCATTATTGTTTTGTGTTTGTTTCCCTCTCGGTCTAACCCTAACCCTAACCCTAACCAATGCTTGACTAGCTGATTGACATATCACGTAGTGCTATGGATCCATTATTGTTTTGTGTTTGTTTCCCTCTCGGTCTTATTTATAAAATGTATGGATTTATTGATTAATTGATTCTTTTCATTCTTTCTACTCTAAAAAATCTTTTTGTATTCACAGTTGTGAAAAGTTTCTAATTAAGATTGCTTAATAATACCCTTAATATTTTTAATTAGTGTATTACTTGGTTTAAATGCAGTCTCCATCTATCAATCAATTGTGTAATGTACATTTAAGGAGCACAGTATAAGCTTTCAGCTTGTAGTTGCTCTAATTGGTTTTCTGTGTGAAATGAATGAAGATTGGTTTCAACCAAGTCATGGACCACTGAAAGTCAAGTCAGGGACCAGTGAAAGTCGAGTCATGGACCACTGAAAGTCATGTTAACTCAGGGACCACTGAAAGTCATGTTATGAACCACTAAAGGTCAAGTCATGGACCACTGAAAGTCATGTCAACTCAGGGACCACTGAAAGTCGAGTCATGGACCACTGAAAGTCATGTCAACTCAGGGACCACTGAAAGTCAAGTCATGGACCACTGAAAGTCAAGTCATGGACCACTGAAAGTCAAGTCATGGACCACTGAAAGTCAAGTCATGGACCACTGAAAGTCAAGTCATGGACCACTGAAAGTCAAGTCATGGACCACTGAAAGTCAAGTCATGGACCACTGAAAGTCAAGTCATGGACCACTGAAAGTCATGTCAACTCAGGGACCACTGAAAGTCAAGTCATGGACCAGTGAAAGTCAAGTCATGGACCACTGAAAGTCAAGTCATGGACCACTGAAAGTCAAGTCATGGACCACTAAAGGTCAAGTCATGGACCACTGAAGGTCATGTCAACTCAGGGACCACTGAAAGTCGAGTCATGGACCACTGAAAGTCATGTCAACTCAGGGACCACTGAAAGTCAAGTCATGGACCAGTGAAAGTCAAGTCATGGACCACTGAAAGTCAAGTCATGGACCACTGAAAGTCATGTCAACTCATGGACCACTGAAAGTCAAGTCATGGACCAGTGAAAGTCAAGTCATGGACCAATGAAAGTCATGTCAACTCTGGGACCACTGAAAGTCATGTTATAAACCACTAAAGGTCAAGTCATGAACCACTGAAAGTCAAGTCATGGACCACTGAAAGTCAAGTCATGGACCACTGAAAGTCAACTCAGGGACCACTGAAAGTCAACTCAGGGACCAGTGAAAGTCAAGTCATGGACCACTGAAAGTCAAGTCATGGACCACTGAAAGTCATGTCAACTCGGGGACCACTGAAAGTCAAGTCATGAACCACTGAAAGTCAACTGAAAGTCATGGACCACTGAAAGTCAAGTCAACTGGACCACTGAAAGTCAAGTCATGGACCACTGAAAGTCAAGTCATGGACCACTGAAAGTCAAGTCATGGACCACTGAAAGTCAAGTCATGGACCACTGAAAGTCAAGTCATGGACCACTGAAAGTCATGTCAACTCAGGGACCACTGAAAGTCAAGTCATGGACCACTGAAAGTCAAGTCATGGACCACTGAAAGTCAAGTCAACTCATGGACCACTGAAAGTCATGTCATGGACCACTGAAAGTCAAGTCATGGACTACTGAAAGTCAACTCAGGGACCACTGAAAGTCAACTCAGGGACCACTGAAAGTCAAGTCATGGACCACTGAAAGTCAAGTCATGGACCGCTGAAAGTAATGTCATGGACCACTGAAAGTCAAGTCATGGACCACTGAAAATCATGTCATGGACCACTGAAAGTCAAGTCATGGACCACTGAAAGTCATGTCAACTCAGGGACCACTGAAAGTCAAGTCATGGACCACTGAAAGTCATGTCAACTCAGGGACCACTGAAAGTCAAGTCATGGACCACTGAAAGTCAAGTCATGGACCGCTGAAAGTTATGTCAACTCAGGAACCACTGAAAGTCAAGTCAGGGACCACTGAAAGTCATGTCAACTCAGGGACCACTGAGAGTCAAGTCAGGGACCATTTAAAGTCAAGTCATGGACCACTGAAAATCATGTCATGGACCACTGAAAGTCAAGTCATGAACCACTGAAAATCAGGTCATGGACCACTGAAAGTCAAGTCATGGACCACTGAAAATCAGGTCATGGACCACTGAAAGTCAAGTCAAGGACACTTAAAGTCAAGTCAAGGACCAATGAAAGTCAAGTCAAGGACCACTGAAGGTCAAGTCATGGACCACTGAAAGTCAAGTCATGGACCACTGAAAGTCAAGTCATGGACCACCGAAAGTCATGTCATGGACCAGTGGAAGTCATGGACCACTGAAAGTCAAGTCATGGACCACTGAAAGTCAACTCATGGACCAATGAAAGTCAACTCATGGACCACTGAAAGTCAAGTCATGGACCACTGAAAGTCAAGTCATGGACCAATGAAAGTCAAGTCATGGACCAGTGAAAGTCAACTCATGGACCACTGAAAGTCAAGTCATGGACCACTGAAAGTCAACTCATGGACCACTGAAAGTCAACTCATGGACCACTGAAAGTCAACTCATGGACCACTGAAAGTCAAGTCATGGACCACTGAAAGTCAAGTCATGGACCAATGAAAGTCAAGTCATGGACCACTGAAAGTCAAGTCATGGACCACTGAAAGTCAAGTGGACCAAGTCATGGACCACTGAAAGTCAAGTCATGGACCACTGAAAGTCAAGTCATGGACCACTGAAAGTCAAGTCATGGACCACTGAAAGTCAAGTCATGGACCAATGAAAGTCAAGTCATGGACCACTGAAAGTCAAGTCATGGACCACTGAAAGTCAAGTCATGGACCAGTGGAAGTCATGGACCACTGAAAGTCAAGTCATGGACCAATGAAAGTCAAGTCATGGACCACTGAAAGTCAAGTCATGGACCACTGAAAGTCAAGTCATGGACCATGGACCACTGAAAGTCAAGTCATGGACCACTGAAAGTCATGGACCACTGAAAGTCATGGACCACTGAAAGTCAAGTCATGGACCACTGAAAGTCAAGTCATGGACCACTGAAAGTCAAGTCATGGACTACTGAAAGTCATGGACCACTGAAAGTCAAGTCATGGACCAATGAAAGTCAAGTCATGGACCAGTGAAAGTCAAGTCATGGACCACTGAAAGTCAAGTCATGGACCACTGAAAGTCAAGTCATGGACCACTGAAAGACATGTCATGGACACTGAAAGTCAAGTCATGGACCAATGAAAGTCATGGACCACTGAAAGTCAAATCATGGACCAATGAAAATCAAGTCATGGACCACTGAAAGTCAAGTTATGGACCAGTGAAAGTTATGGACCACTGAAAGTCATGGACCAGTGAAAGTCAAGTCATGGACCAATGAAAGTCAAGTCATGGTCCAGTGAAAGTCAAGTCATGGACCAGTGAAAGACCTGGGTCTTACCAATGTTCCTGACACGAGCTCTGTATGGTGAGTTTGTTCTCTTTATGTTTACCAAATCTGTAAAGCGAAGTGAGGATGTTATATTCACGAAACAGTGCTATGCAAGCTCTATGTATGCTGATTTTTGTCTGTCTTTTTTAAACCAAATCTGTAAAGCGAAGCGAGGATGTTTTATTCACCAAACAGTGCTATACAAGCTCTATTTATTATTATGAATTATTGTTGTTATTGTCTTGTGCCCAGTCGCGGGACCGGCAGTGGCCGTTGTGGTTGCCAAGGAAACAGTACGGGTACGGGTACGTGCACTTCTTGCGGAGGAACACCCGCCTGTTCGGCAGACTCTTCAACTGGCTGGGAGGTTAGCAGCACGCAGCTCTGGAGGATTCTCTGTCTGTCTCTGTATGTCTGTCTGTCGCTATCTCTGTCTGTCTCTCTCTCTTCAGACTCTTCAACTGGCTGGGAGGTTAGCAGCACGCAGCTCTGGAGGATTCTCTGTCTCTGTATGTCTCTGTCAATCTCTCTCTCTCTCTCTCTCTCTCTCTCTCTCTCTCTCTCTCTCTCTCTCTCTCTCTCTCTCTCTCTCTCTCTCTCTCTCTCTCTCTCTCTCTCTCTTTGTGTCTCTGTCTGTCTGTCTGTCTGTCACCATCTTTCTCTCTCTCTCTCTCTCTCTCTCTCTCTCTCTCTCTCTCTCTCTCTCTCTCTCTCTCTCTCTCTCTCTCTCTCTCTCTCTCTCTCTCTCTCTCTCTCTTCTGTGTCTCTGTCTGTCTGTCTGTATGTCACTCTCTCTCTCTCTCTCTCTCTCTCTCTCTCTCTCTCTCTCTCTCTCTCTCTCTCTCTCACTCTCTCTCTCTCTCTCTCTCTCTCTCTCTCTCTCTCTCTCTCTCTCTCTCTCTCTCTCTCTCTCTCTCTCTCTCTCTCTCTCTCTCTCTCTCTCTCTCTCTCTCTCTCTCTCTCTCTCTCTCTCTCTCTCTCTCTCTCTCACTCTGAACCCATGTTAGCTGGCACTTAGACTTAGGCATCGTATATAACTTATTTGGGTAACATGTTTTTTTCCTTCGAGTGGAATTGTATTCATTTCTATTGTCCTGAGCTATTGTTTTTGTCTGGTCCGTCCGTCCGTCCGGTGTCCGTCCGTCTGGCGTGCCTCTGTCCGTCCGGCTATTCGTCCGTTTTTCTCAAAAACTATTCAGTGTATCATCATCAAATTTGGTATACTAGTTTGCCAAGATGCAAGCTATCCACTGATGTATTTAGTTTTACATTAAGGTCCGAACCCCAAGGCTATATATAAAAAAACTATTCAGTTACGTGCTGTTTTGATGTGTTTTTATGTAGTTACGTGCTGTTTTGATGCGTTTTTATGTATGTGTACAACCGACACATTCCGATTTCGGAGTAGCTCGGCGATGCTGCGAGGGGACTTTGCAGCCGCTCGGCGTTGCACTTGTTTTCATTTTTATTTTGTGTCAGTACATGCGCAACCCCGATGTAAATGGCCATAAGAGGAATTGACTGGATTATACAGACAGACAGATAAAGAGACAGAGACATGCTGACATATACAGACAGATAAAGAGACAGAGACATGCTGACATATACAGACAGACAGATAAAGAGACAGAGACATGCTGACATATACAGACAGATAAAGAGACAGAGACATGCTGACATATACAGACAGACAGATAAAGAGACAGAGACATGCTGACATATACAGACAGATAAAGAGACAGAGACATGCTGACATATACAGACAGACAGATAAAGAGACAGAGACACGCTGACATATACAGACAGATAAAGAGACAGAGACATGCTGACATATACAGACAGACAGATAAAGAGACAGAGACATGCTGACATATATAGACAGATAAAGAGACAGAGACATGCTGAGACATATACAGACAGACAGATAAAGAGACATGCTGACATATACAGACAGATACAGAGACAGAGACATGCTGACATATACAGACAGATAAAGAGACAGAGACATGCTGACATATACAGACAGACATAAAGAGACAGAGACACGCTGACATATACAGACAGACAGATAGAGAGACATGCTGACATATACAGACAGACATAAAGGGACAGAGACACGCTGACATATACAGACAGACAGATAAAGAGACATGCTGACATATACAGACAGATACAGAGACAGAGACATGCTGACATATACAGACAGACAGATAAAGAGACATGCTGACATATACAGACAGATACAGAGACAGAGACATGCTGACATATACAGACAGACATAAAGAGACAGAGACATGCTGACATATACAGACAGATAAAGAGACAGAGACATGCTGACATATACAGACAGACAGATAGAGAGACAGAGACATGCTGACATATACAGACAGACAGATAAAGAGACAGAGACATGCTGACATATACAGACAGATAAAGAGACAGAGACATGCTGACATATACAGACAGACATAAAGATACAGAGACATACTGACATATACAGACAGACAAAGAGACATATACAGACAGACAGACAGACAGACAAATACAGACAGATATAGACAGATGCGCATACAAATACAGACAGATATAGAAAGACAGACAAATACAGAGACTGATATAGACAGACGCGCATACAAATACAGATATAGACAGACAGACAAATACAGACACAAATATAGACAGACAGACAAAGAGACAGATATAGAGAGACAGACAAACAAATATAGATACAGATATAGACAGACGCACATACAAATACAGATATAGACAGACAGACACATACATAGACAGACATAGAGAGACAGACAAACAAATACAGATAAAGACAGACAGACAAATACAGAGACAGATAAAGACAGACAGACGCGCAGACAAATACAGGTCTAGGCAGACATAAACAGACAGACACTCGCAGAAATACATAGACAGACATAAACGGACAGACAGACGCGAAAACAAATACAGAGACAGACATAAACAGACAGACAGACGTGCAGACAAATACAGAGGCAGACATAAACAGACAGACAGACGTGCAGACAAATACAGAGGCAGACATAAACAGACAAAGATATACAGACACATACGGACGTACAAATACAGGCAAATGTCACATTGACCACAGTGACACACACACGCACGCACGCACGCACGCACGCGCACGCACGCACGCACGCACGCACACGCACGCACGCACGCACACGCACGCACACGCACACACACACACACACACACACACACACACACACACACACACACACTAACCTCAGCTCGCCTGGCGATGCTCCGTGTGTCAAGTGGCGAAGAAGAATGTGGTGAGTCCTCCGCAGAACACCTTCACCGGCTTCTTAGTGGATTCAATACATGCTTGGGAGCAGTGGGTGGATGCCTCGTGCCTCCATACGGGGAGCCGGACGATCCCGCCCCCTCCACAAATCTCTCCCTGTGGGGATACTGGGGTGGCTTTCGCACAAAATGTCCCCCCACCTGTGCTTGTAACTTCCTCTAATCTGTCACTCTCCTCGACTCTTGCCCTTTCTCTTCGCTTTCTGCCATCTACTATACTATCAGATTCTCTCTGGGCCATTCTCCTTCCTTTTTTCAGAAAATCTTCCAAATGATTTTCCCATTTGATCTGAAAGGCCTATATTTAACATTCAGATTGAATTGGAAGCTATACTCTTCCCAGTATTTATCTAGATTGTTTTTGAAAGTGTTCCTGTGGTGACGACATTGCTGGGTGAAAAGCTCCAATAATTGATTATTCTATGAGTATAAAAGTGCAGATTGGTTGGATTCCATGAATGGTTTATTCAGTTGATATCCTTTTGTGATGGAGTTATTTAGAGAAAAAAGGCTGCTGGAAGTCGCATTAACATAATAGCTAAAAGTAAAATGGTGTAAGTGTCGATCATGTCACACGAGCTCTACGATAATAATAATAATAATAATAATAATAATAATAATAATAATAATAATAATGATAGGGGTACTTATATAGCGCCCTTCTAGGTAAAACCTCTCAGGGCGCTTTTCAAATTAAACTTCACTAAACCACCATTCACACATCCAATATAATACAACTAACAAACCAGACTGCACCATTCACACATCGAATATAATGCAACTAACAAACCAGACTGCACCATTCACACATCGAATATAATGCAACTAACAAACCAGACTGCACCATTCACACATCGAATATAATACAACTAACAAACCAGACTGCACCATTCACACATCCAATATAATACAACTAACAAACCAGACTGCACCATTCACACATCCAGTATAATGCAACTAACAAACCAGACTGCACCATTCACACATCGAATATAATGCAACTAACAAACCAGACTGCATCACTCACACATCGAATATAATGCAACTAACAAACCAGACTGCACCATTCACACATCCAATATAATACAACTAACAAACCAGACTGCACCATTCACACATCGAATATAATGCAACTAACAAACCAGACTGCACCATTCACACATCCAATATAATACAACTAACAAACCAGACTGCACCATTCACACATCGAATATAATACAACTAACAAACCAGACTGCATCACTCACACATCGAATATAATACAACTAACAAACCAGACTGCACCATTCACACATCCAATATAATACAACTAACAAACCAGACTGCACCATTCACACATCCAATATAATGCAACTAACAAACCAGACTGCACCATTCACACATCGAATATAATACAACTAACAAACCAGACTGCACCATTCACACATCGAATATAATCAACTAACAAACCAGACTGCATCACTCACACATCGAATATAATGCAACTAACAAACCAGACTGCACCATTCACACATCCAATATAATGCAACTAACAAACCAGACTGCACCATTCACACATCCAACTAACAAACCAGACTGCACCATAATACAACTCACACATCCAATATAATACAACTAACAAACCAGACTGCACCATTCACACATCGAATATAATGCAACTAACAAACCAGACTGCACCATTCACACATCCAATATAATACAACTAACAAACCAGACTGCACCATTCACACATCCAATATAATGCAACTAACAAACCAGACTGCACCATTCACACATCCAATATAATGCAACTAACAAACCAGACTGCACCATTCACACATCCAATATAATGCAACAACTAACAAACCAGACTGCACCATTCACACATCCAATATAATGCAACTAACAAACCAGACTGCACCATTCACACATCCAATATAATGCAACTAACAAACCAGACTGCACCATTCACACATCCAATATAATGCAACTAACAAACCAGACTGCACCATTCACACATCCAATATAATGCAACTAACAAACCAGACTGCACCATTCACACATCGAATATAATACAACTAACAAACCAGACTGCACCATTCACACATCCAATATAATAACAAACCAACTAACAAACCAGACTGCACCATTCACACCATACAACTAACAAACCAGACTTCACACATCCAATATAATGCAACTAACAAACCAGACTGCACCATTCACACATCCAATATAATGCAACTAACAAACCAGACTGCATCATTCACACATCCAATATAATGCAACTAACAAACCAGACTGCACCATTCACACATCCAATATAATGCAACTAACAAACCAGACTGCACCATTCACACATCCAATATAATACAACTAACAAACCAGACTGCACCATTCACACATCCAATATAATACAACTAACAAACCAGACTGCAATATAATGCAACTAACAAACCAGACTGCATCACTCACACATCGCACATATAATAATGCAACTAACAAACCACTGACTGCAAACCAGACTGCATTCACACATCCAATATAATGCAACTAACAAACCAGACTGCACCATTCACACATCCAATATAATACAACTATGCACCATTCACACATCGAATATAATGCAACTAACAAACCAGACTGCACCATTCACACATCCAATATATACAATAACAAACCAACTAACATTCACACCACTAACAAACCAGACTGCACCATTCACACATCCAATATAATACAACTAACAAACCAGACTGCACCATTCACACATCCAAATATAACTGCAACTAACAAACCAGACTGCATTCACATTCACACATCCAATATAATGCAACTAACAAACCAGACTGCATTCACACATCCATTACAACTAACAAACCAGACTGTCACACGAATATAATTCAACTAACAAACCAGACTGCACCATTCACACATCCAATATAATGCAACTAACAAACCAGACTGCATGCACCATTCACACATCCAATATAATACAACTAACAACTTGCACATTCACACAGAATATGCAACTAACAAACCAGACCAATCGCTGCACCATATCCAATATAATACAACTAACAAACCAGACTTTCACACATCGAATATAATTAACAAACCAGACAGACTGCACCATTCACACATCCAATATAAGCAATAACAAACCAGACTGCACCATTCAACTAACAAACCAGACTGCACCATTCACACACATGTCACACATGAATATAATAACAAACAACAATATAATGCAACTAACAAACCAGACTGCACCATTCACACATCCAATATAATGCAACTAACAAACCAGACTGCACCATTCACACATCCAATATAATGCAACTAACAAACCAGATGCACCATTCACACATCAATATAATTCAACTAACAAACCAGACTGCACATCCAATAGCAACTAACAAACCAGACTGCACCATTCACACATCGACATATGCACCATGCAACTAACAAACCAGACTGCACCATTCACACATCGAATATAATGCAACTAACAAACCAGACTGCATCAATTCAACTAACAAACCAGACTGCACCATTCACACATCCAATATAATGCAACTAACAAACCAGACTGCACCATTCACACATCCAATATAATTCAACTAACAAACCAGACTGCACTAACAAACCAGACTGCACCATTCACACATCCAATATGTTGCAACTAACAAACAGACTGCACCACTCACACATAATAATGCAACTAACAAACCAGACTGCACCATTCACACATCCAGAATACCATTCAACTGAATATAAACAAACCAGACTGCACCATTCACACATCCAATATAATGCAACTAACAAACCAGACTGCACCATTCACACACAATATAATACAACTAACAAACCAGACTGCACCATTCACACATCCAATATAATGCAACTAACAAACCAGACTGCACCATTCACACATCCAATATAATACAACTAACAAACCAGACTGCATTTCACACATCCAATATAATGCAACTAACAAACCAGACTGCACCATTCAACATCGAATATAATCAGTCTTGTCAGACTGCATCACTCACACATCCAATATAATGCAACTAACAAACCAGACTGCACCATTCACACATCGAATATAATACAACTAACAAACCAGACTGCACCATTCACACATCCAATATAATGCAACTAACAAACCAGACTGCACCATTCACACATCCAATATAATACAACTAACAAACCAGATATATAATGCAACTAACAAACCAGACTGCACCATTCACACATCCAATATAATGCAACTAACAAACCAGATGCACCATTCACACAACAATATAAGCAACTAACAAACCACAACACATCGAATATAAGACTGCACATCATTCACACATCGAATATAATATGCAACTAACAAACCAATGCTTCACACATCCAATATAATGCAACTAACAAACCAGACTGCATCCAATATAATTCAACACATCGAATATAATGCAACTAACAAACCTTCACTCACACACCATTCACACATCCATACAACTAACAAACCAGACTTCAGACTGCCATTCACACATCCAATATAATACTAACAAACCAGACTGCACCATTCACACATCCAATATAATCAACTAACACCAGACTGCACCATTCACACATCCAATATAATGCAACTAACAAACCAGACTGCACCATTCACACATCCAATATAATACAACTAACAAACCAGACTGCACCATTCACACATCCAATATAATGCAACTAACAAACCAGACTGAACATTCACACAGACAATATAATACAACTAACAAACCAGACTGCACCATTCACACATCCAATATAATTCAACTAACAAACCAGACTGCATTCACACATCTGCATCATATAATGCAACTAACAAACCAACTGCACCATTCACACATCCAATATAAACAAACTGCACCATTCACACATCGAATATAAGTCAACTAACAAACCAGACTGCACCATTCACACATCCAATATAATCAACTAACAAACCAGACGCATTCACACATCCAATATAATGCAACTAACAAACCAGACTGCACCATTCACACAACTCCAATATAATGCAACTAAAAACCAGACTGCACCATTCACACATCCAATATAATGCAACTAACAAACCAGACTGCACCATTCACACATCAATATAATGCAACTAACAAACCACAATATAATACATCCAATATAATGCATGCAACTAACTAACAAACCAGACTAACACCAGACTGCACCATTCACACATCCAATATAATGCAACTAACAAACCAGACTGCACCATTCACACATCCAATATAATGCAACTAACAAACCAGACTGCACCATTCACACATCCAATATATACATATTCAAACAAACCAGACTGCACCATTCACACATCGAATATAATACAACTAACAAACCAGACTGCATCATTCACAACAACTAACAAACCAGACTGCACACATTCACACACCATTCACACAATATAATAACAAACCAACTAACAAACCAGACTGCATCATTCACACATCCAATATAATACAACTAACAAACCAGACTGCACCATTCACACACAAAACCAGACTGCACCATTCACACATCCAATATAATACAACTAACAAACCAGACTGCACCATTCACACATCCAATATAATACAACTAACAAACCAGACTGCACCATTCACACATCCAATATAATACAACTAACAAACCAGACTGCACCATTCACACATCCAATATAATACAACTAACAAACCAGACTGCACATCCATTCACACATCCAATATAATTCAACTAACAAACCAGACTGCACCATTCACACATCCAATATAATACAACTAACAAACCAGACTGCACCATTCACACATCCAATATAATGCAACTAACAAACCAGACTGCACCATTCACACATCCAATATAATACAACTAACAAACCAGACTGCACCATTCACACATCCAATATAATGCAACTAACAAACCAGACTGCACCATTCACACATCCAATATAATGCAACTAACAAACCAGACTGCACCATTCACACATCCAATATAATGCAACTAACAAACCAGACTGCACCATTCACACATCCAATATAATGCAACTAACAAACCAGACTGCACCATTCACACATCCAATATAATACAACTAACAAACCAGACTGCACCATTCACACATCCAATATAATACAACTAACAAACCAGACTGCACCATTCACACATCCAATATAATACAACTAACAAACCAGACTGCACCATTCACACATCCAATATAATGCAACTAACAAACCAGACTGCACCATTCACACATCCAATATAATACAACTAACAAACCAGACTGCACCATTCACACATCCAATATAATCCAATATAATACAACTAACAAACCAGACTGCACCATTCACACATCCAATATAATACAACTAACAAACCATACAACTAACAAACCAGACTGCACCATTCACACATCCAATATAATACAACTAACAAACCAGACTGCATCACCATTCACACATCCAATATAATGCAACTAACAAACCAGACTGCATCATTCACACATCCAATATAATACAACTAACAAACCAGACTGCACCATTCACACATCCAATATAATACAACTAACAAACCAGACTGCACCATTCACACATCCAATATAATACAACTAACAACTAACCATTCACACAACCAGACTGCAACACCAGACTGCACCATTCACACATCCAATATAATGCAACTAACAAACCAGACTGCACCATTCACACATCCAAATATAATACAACTAACAAACCAGACTGCACCATTCACACATCCAATATAATGCAACTAACAAACCAACTGCACCATTCACACATCGAATATAATGCAACTAACAAACCAGACTGCACCATTCACACATCAATATAATACAACTAACAAACCAGACTGCATCATTCACACATCCAATATAATGCAACTAAAAACCAGACTGCACCAAACCAGACTGCACCATTCACACATCCAATATAATACAACTAACAAACCAGACTGCACCATTCACACATCCAATATAATACAACTAACAAACCAGACTGCACCATTCACACATCCAATATAATACAACTAACAAACCAGACTGCACCATTCACACATCCAATATAATACAACTAACAAACCAGACTGCATTCACACATTCACATTCACACACAATATAATACAACTCAGACTGCAATCACACATCGAATATAATACAACTAACAAACCAGACTGCACCATTCACACATCCAACTAACAAACCAGACTAATGCAACTAACAAACCAGACTGCACCATTCACACATCCAATATAATGCAACTAACAAACCAGACTGCACCATTCACACATCCAATATAATGCAACTAACAAACCAGACTGCACCATTCACACATCCAATATAATACAACTAACAAACCAGACTGCACCATTCACACATCGAATATAATGCAACTAACAAACCAGACTGCACCATTCACACATCAATATAATTCAACTAACAAACCAGACTGCACCATTCACACATCCAATATAATGCAACTAACAAACCAGACTGCACCATTCACACATCGAATATAATGCAACTAACAAACCAGACTGCACCATTCACACATCGAATATAATGCAACACAAACCAGACTGCATCACTCACACATCGAATATAATGCAACTAACAAACCAGACTGCACCATTCACACATCCAATATAATGCAACTAACAAACCAGACTGCATCACTCACACATCCAATATAATGCAACTAACAAACCAGACTGCACCATTCACACATCCAATATAATGCAACTAACAAACCAGACTGCACCATTCACACATCGAATATAATACAACTAACAAACCAGACTGCATCACTCACACATCCAATATAATACAACTAACAAACCAGACTGCACCATTCACACATCCAATATAATACAACTAACAAACCAGACTGCACCATTCACACATCCAATATAATACAACTAACAAACCAGACTGCACCATTCACACATCGAATATAATGCAACTAACAAACCAGACTGCATCACTCACACATCCAATATAATACAACTAACAAACCAGACTGCATCACTCACACATCCAATATAATGCGACCGAAGGGAGCGGGGCTATAGTGTCATCAAGAGCACCCCCCTCCCCTCCCATCATACACAACCATAACCCCCGCCATAATAAAGGCATGCACGCACCCCCCACATTTATTATTAATCATATGCGCAACCTATTTATATAAGTACTTATTAAGTTCTAAGTCAAGTCACTGTTAAGTTCTAAGTCATGTCACTGTTAAGTTCTAACACAAGTCACTGTTAAGTCAAACTTCAAGTCGCTAACAAGTTCTTGTCAAGTCAACTTCAAGTTCATGTTAAGTTCTAACTAAAAACTTAGTAAGTTATTATTCAGACTTATTCATGTATTTCAATAAGTTTCTACTTATGTTATTAAGTTACTAATTAAGTTACTAATTAAGTTATTAACCAAGTAATTCAATAAGTTTCTACTTATGTTATTAATGCATTAAAAATGGATCACTGTCAGATTTTAAACCTTTGTGTTCTGGTTGTACTGGTGTGTCTGTCACTTTCTCTCTTTGTTCTGTTTGTATATGTACTCGTTTTCCTGGCACTGATAGCATATATCTTTTATATATCATATTATAAGCCAGATAACCAACACCAAGACCACCCAGAATGAACAGAATAGATTTATTAACCATTTGATTGTCTTCCCTTTGTACCGGCGGAGTCGTATGACCATGCACTACTGGTTTGTCCGCTTCATCATTTTTAGTCAGCAGATTATGTTTTGCCTTTTCATTGATTTTTTTCTGACGGTTCCACTCTGCTAACCGTTTACCAGCCTGAACACGACCCTCATTTTTAGTCACATGGTTCACTTGGTTCACCCCTGGACTCTTGTTCACAGGTGTTTCCTGATTCGTTTGATTCTGTTCTGCGTTCTCCGTCACGTCCATTTTTAATAGCAATAAAATCTATATGATTAAAAGTAATTAATCCCATGACTACAGGTGATAGAAGCCCACCGAACCTATAATAAAGATCACATCCGAGAGACTCTAACGACTTTGTTAATACTGGATCTTGCGATAAATCATACATTAAATCTTGTTCAGAATCAACAGGAACGAATTGACTAACTAACTTAGAGTACAAACTTAGTACCGTCTGGCCGATGCTTTTAACCATTTTAGATCCTAACTGCGCTTCATATCTGCTATAGTACTTTCCAATGTCGGCATGCGACATCTGTTGTATCTGTTCTATACTAAGTTCTGCCCCTAAGTATTGCTTTGTCTTTCCACACGCGGCGAGAGAATACAACCTTTCTTTTTTAGTTGCATCATAATCATACACCACTACATCAGGTTCCTTTTCATGTAGAAGATCGTCGCAATTCATTTTATTTAATATTATTTTAAGTTTACAAAACAAAACATGAGTGCTGAAAAAACTGTTATCAATCTTGTATATCAATCTGCTGTGATTGGAGGTCTCAGTGTTGCGTACACAATGCTTGGTAAGAAGATATTGAAAATTAAGGCGGCAGACCTTGGGAAACTAGACATAGAGGACTCTGCTAAATTAGTTGCTGTAATCACGGCTTCTATCACAACAAAAGACTTTCTCGTTAAACAAGGAATCATTCCAGAAAATATAAATATGTAATCATTATAAAATGGCCTCACTCGTGATGATGATCGGCGGAGCTGTAGTGAATGCGCTCGCCTTTTCAGGCAGCAATTACATGTTCAGTAAACTTCATACTAATGACCAGCAAAGACACAACAAAGCAATGGAGCAATTGGCCAAAGCACAAGACGCCTACGAAAAACAAAGACTCGCTCAGTTAGGTTTTATTAACAACAGACTGAAACAACAAGGTCATGCAGCATACACTTTCAGAAACGTTGATGATGCGATTAAGGAATATTATTTAGTGACGGGTGAACAATTAGTTCAGTCGCGCCACTGAAATTCAGCGACTTTTATCGGCTAACAGAACAAAAAAGGTGCAGGAGATATCCTTCATTGTAGTTGGTATGACAATCGTATATGTCATTGCAAAAAACATATAGTATTAAAATGGATCTGGCAAAAATCTATTATTCACCAAAAGGATATTGGAGAGGTTTGACGGCTGTTAGAAAACTCAGTGAAGCTGCTGGTGTCAGCGAACAGAAAGCGAAGGAGTGGCTCTCTAAACAAGCCATATGGCAGATCTATTTACCGGCACCCAAAAGAATAATCAGACCACACTTCGTTAACACAACACCCAATGACACTCATCAAATGGACCTTCTATATTTACCGCATGATACAATCAGGCGAAAGAGGTTTAAGTATGCGCTCACAGTTATTGACATTGCGTCAAGGTATAAAGATGCTGAGCCATTGACCGACAAGAGTGCTACTGCGGTTGCTGTGGCTTTGCAAGAAATCTACAGACGAGGCCCATTAACATATCCTCGTATGATGCAAATTGATGAAGGCAAAGAATTCAAAGGTCAGGTGAATCAGTTACTGTTAAAGCACAGAGTCAAAATTAGAAGAGGCATTCCTGGTGTTCACAGATCCCAGGCGTTGGTTGAAAACTTTAACAAACAGTTGTCGGAAAGACTTTTCTCTTACCAATACCACAGGGAGCTTCTTGGCAATACTAGAAACACTGAATGGGTCAGAAGACTGTCCTCAGTTTTGCGTGCAATGAATAATGAAGAATCCAAAGTCACAGGACTGAAACCCGTTAAGGCGATACAAAAGAAATCAATCGACTCTGACTTGAATCCAGCCACCAGTAACAAACTATTATCCTTCGCATTGAAATACAGGTATCTTTATGCCCCCGGAGAAGCCGAAGGAGACACGCGCATTAGAGCGACAGACCCGATCTGGAGTGTTGATCCGTACGAAATAAAAAGAGTAGTAGAGATGAATCCTCCTGTCTATTATTTAAGGGAAACTGACGCGACAAAACGACCGGCTCCACAAAGAGCCTTTGTTAAAGAAGAACTGCAGATAATCCCAGCAAACACAGTTCCAATTATTTAATTATAAAAAAAAAGACGCGAGATAAAATGGAAGCTCAAGCTCAAACTCAAACTCAAAGCCTCAACCCTTTTGCACCACAGACAAATGTAGATGTATTAGGGTGCGATATATCTAGGTTAAGAGGAATGTTACTATTTGGTAATGTTAATGAGAGACAACAGGTACAAGAAGAACTAGATCGTAAATTGAAAGAATTTAAACATGAACAAATGTTACTGAAAATAAATGCTTGTAAAAGACCTATCGATTCTGATTCCGACTCTTCAATCAAGGGGAAAAAAAAAGACTCTGAAGCTAAAATGCATGCATTAATGAATTCATATGCTGAGTTACTCCCTCGGTTTATACCTGATGAAGTACCAAATTTAGAAAACATATCATGGCTTGATGTGATGGTGCAATGCTGCTGCATGAAAGAACCCGTAAAGAGAGAATTTGAAACCTGTAATGAGGTACTAGAACTCGATAGAGAATGGTCCAAACTTGCGGAAGAAATAGGACAAGAACTGAATCGGTTATACCCCCGCGTGAGTGCGTGAGTGATTGTATAACGGAGAACAGAAAGTGACTGCTTCATAGAAGATTTTAGTGTAGTTAATACTTACTTACTTACTTACTTCATGAACTTTATAACTTCACAAACATTTATACTGTGTAGGACAATCCGTTTTCATCACTAGTTTACTGTACAATTTTTTTTTTAGTTTTTGTTTGATCAGATCTCTCTCATCTTTCGACTCGATCACATTATTCTCATCTAAACAATCGTCAAAGCTAGTTTTGTCTTTAGTGTAAAACAAAACAACTGTCTTTAATTG
>CM065706.1:44829150-44841033 GCA_017654935.2 Phymorhynchus buccinoides | reverse complement strand
ATAAATTTGGTGCGACCAGAGCTCCTTATTGTTATCCCCTTGTCTCCAGCATCCACTCTATGCTTAAGCCCATGGACTCTGGTATCCCCTGATAAATCCTGTCTTTTCTTTCCATTCTCTGTCAGCCAAAGATCGATATAGATCATGAAGACATCCGCGTTATCCAATGGACATTACCTCCCTCCCTTCAAGTTAATAGTAATCTTCTTGACGATGGCTCTACGAGATTTGGCGACGGGACAGTCTGTTCGGGTCCGCCTCTGACACGAGTTCTATTAATGCGAGACGAGCCGTACTGGCACGATTACTTCATTACTCCCGAGACTCGGAAATCTTACTAATAATTGTTGTCTTTGAATCAATAGTTGAAGGATTGTTGCTTATAACAATACTCTGCCTGGTTCCTTTTACGCCAAGTGGTTCTTTTAACCGTCTGTATAGATCAAGAATTGTTCCGTATGATTGTGACATATCTTTATCATATAAAAATAAAAACTTAAAAATAAAAATGGCTTTGTGTATAAGATGCCGACGACAATGATTATGCTGTCTCTTGAACCATGGGATGACTTGAGTGAGAGACGCTTTGTTGTCCCACCGACACCGATCTTTAAGACAGTGAACTAATGGAAGGTAAAGTAAGATCATTTTATGAAAGCATAGGACAAGATCCGCCTGCAGTTTTAGATCCCGATGACTTTGAAGTAGATAAAGACAACCATCTATATGCGAAGGGTGAAGATGGACCTGTCCGACTTACATCCAAACCAGACCCATCAAAGTTTCTTAAACAGAGTATGATTCGTAACAGGCTCAGTGTTTAGTGATCAAAGGCGATTCAATTTCGTTTCAAACTCGGGCTTACGAGCAGAAGCTGTTTCCGCCTTCAAAATACGCTACAAGAACTACCTACTGATTCCCAACTTAAATCAATTCCCCTCAGAGACTTAAGCGCAACTGCGGACCACATCATAGAAATGGAAACCAGTTTTATAACTTTCGAAGATGAAGAAACCCAATTAAAAACATTGCATGACCCGCCATTACCTATGAGAGACATAATGGCTCTCAACAAATCCCTGAAATCTATCAGAGGCGAGTTGACGAACAATGTAGCAAAGCTAAGCGAACTTGATGCTCACATCGACAGAGAAAAACAAAAGTTGGCCGAATCAGACGACAACAACATGGGACAAGACGTGAAAGACAGAATCATGCAAAGACTAGATGATCTTCAACAAGAGAGAGCGGCAAGGTTAGAAGTGTTGTCAAGTAACCGCGAACAGTTATGCACGCAAGTGAGCAGAATAAAGGAGACCATCCAAAGAATCTTATATGAAAACACAACGCTAGCTGAACGAATAAGAACATTATTTAGAGAGCAAGGAGTCACGATAGCCAGCGTCATGACAGCTGTGGGGTTCGCGATCTCTACTTTAGTGGTAGCTTTAACAGGTGGATCATCACCGCCACCACCACGGTCAACACCACCAGGTGACAAGAACTGGATCAAAAAACAACTGGATCATTTACACCATCTGTTAAGAAAGCTAGCCGAGAAAGCGTTGGATGCATTGCCTGGCGTATTAGGCGCAGTTGTTAGTTGGCTTTTTTCAGCTGCAGGTAAAGTAGTCGGCTTCATGGCTGAACACTTATGGGCATTACTAGTTTTAGTTATAGGATTACTATTTAGTAAAATAAAGATAAACTAAGCCGGCTACGGTCAGAAAAATAACTAATGCCGTTTTTTCGTATTCGTGAGAATCATCGTCATCAGTGATATCGCTGTGGTTCATTGTATTCATGGTGACTATTGCAGGGATCGGATGGTGTGGTCTGTGTATAATCGATGGTGCAGTTACATTAGAATTCACTTCTTTGTTCTTACCAATATTTTGGATGTCCCCAGCTACGAGGATTTCGTTGTTGTAGTTTACAATGGTTCCTATTTGAAGTCTGAGATCAGAGGGCAGCATGTATAGTCCACTGCCGACAAAAAACAAAGTCTACTTTGGATCTTGCATATCTCAAAACGTCTTGATACCTTTTAATGCTTGCTGGGAGGTCCACTGCAGAATTGATTGCATCTTCTAAATTAGCTAAATACTGTTTTTGTGCATCAAATCCAGTTGAAGGATCCATTATCTCAGACCTCACTTGTGCTTGAGATCCCAGCAAACACCACACATAAGTACGAATAGAATCATTGATTCGTTCTATCCCAGCCTTAGTCAGTCCTTCAGAAGTATCAAGAATAAAAGTTGACCAAGCATTCTTATATTCTTGTTCTATAGATCCCAGACGAACTGTCGTGCCTGAAGAGAAAGACGTGTTAGGTGGATTCCAGTCATAGTTATATTTTCTGTGAGTACCCCAAAAGTACAGAGTCCCAAGCCCATGATTGTGATCTAACTTTTGTTGGAAGTCTGATCTAGGGTTAATGTTATATTCGTAACAGATGCGTTCAAAAGCTTTCATCGAGATTCTGTTGTTGAATGGATTGAATGTTTTGTCATGGGGTAATGGCGCCTGCATCTCAGACAGAATGCGTCTGAACGTGTAGTAGAAATGAAATTGATAGACCGATTTCACCATGAGATCAGGATGATTTAAGTGATCAGCGAAAGAAACACCACACCCCGTTGTTGCACAAAACACAGCAAAGTTTAACTGGTTTTGATAGAACTGCATCGGATGAGTAAACCATGCTTTGGCAATGCGGTCTTGTTTGATGGTGGGATTTAAATAATGGTCTAATGGATTACTCACTTTAACCTGAAAGGAATCAAGCCCCACTGCAACAACAAGATTGTCAACATCTATAGTTTTAAGATGATAAGATCCAACTGCATATGCAGCGTCTTTGTTATATTTAAACGCATTCATTTTATACTGTTTAACAAAATGTTTATTTGCATAACTGATCAAGACGAGCCAGTAAATTTACCGCGTCCTATTGAAAACCAAGGTGGACTCAAAGTTGCGCTCTGCGAAGTATTCTATAAAGTCAAGTGGTTCAACGTAAGCGAATCCTTAGAAAATAACTGGATAAAAAAATTTGATACCCGCGGACAACTAATCAGTGAACTAACTATACCGGATGGTTATTACGGTCATTGCTCACTAAAAGAGATACTAAGCAAGTTAGACATAACTTTAAAACTTAACGAGGGAAATTTGACAATAACGTTAACCTTCAGCAAACATGAAGGCGCGAGTTACTACTTTGCAAAAGGACTGGCAAAAATGTTAGGGTTTACAACTAATGGTAAGGTCGACTACACATTTGACCTCTCACAAAACAGCGACAACGACTTTGAAGGAGACAACTCTGTTGAATTTGCTGTACATTCATTATTGTATTTTCATTTAGATATCCTGAGTACAGACGAGAACTTATTCGATGGTCGGGGATCTACAGTGCTAAGAGTTCTTCCGTCGGGGCAAACAGCATACTGTGATTATGAAATAATAACATTTCCAAACTTACAGTTTAAGGAATTAATGTCGGGGCGTCATCATTCGTTGAAGATCAGAATAACTGACCAGCAAGGTAAAGACGTTCAATGCAGCAGTCTGCATGCTTTGTTGGAAATAAAATAATTTAGATACAATAAAATTATGTCGCGTGGACCAGATCAACCGGTTATGCTTGACCCTGTTAGATGCACAACTTTAGAATTGAAGGACCTAGCAGACACAGAAGACTTCGATCTGAATGGAGAGATAGGAGCACTGTATGGATTTGAGTACACAAAAGATGGCTATTATAAACGCGCAGAAGTAAGCGATAAAAAGATTCCTAAACTAGAGCAACTGCGTAATGTAGTGGCTGACAATGTTGGGCAGTTTGAATATAAGATCGTTAAGAAAAAGGATAACAAATGGCACCTAATTCCATTCGTTGATTGGGAAATTAAGTTTGAATTTTTGAGTCCGTTTACATTCTTTGACAATAGCAATCACTTTCGTAAATCATTTAACTCAGGACCGTTACATATTAGTCTTATTCCACAAAACAACAGCAGAAGAGAAATAGCAATCAAACCTTATAAAAAGAGACAGTACATACTGCACAGAAAAAAGACAGTAACAAAAGAGGGAGCCACGCAATTAGAGTTCATTCCCTCAATGGTTTTAGCAGATGAATTTACTATGATGTTTGAGCTTTCTGTTAGAGCAGATGACCCAGGCCCGCCTGTTGGTGTTAGTGATATTCTAATGAAAGGGATTCACATTTCTTGGCGAAAACTTGGAGGTTGAAACACTGAGGTGTACTATTGTTATTCAAAACAGTGGCGAACAAATTAGGGCTGTGTCGACCAGTAATAAAGTTACATTAAATGTTGATCCAAACAATCTCAAAGAATTAACTTCCATCAACCTTACTAATTTAGATCTCATTGGGTTTTATTACACTGAAAGCGTTTTATCTGAAGATCTTCTCCACATAATAGCCACAATAAATTAAATAACATTTTTGTAAAATATATAAAACCATGTCCGTAAAAACATATCCAAAGATACCCATAGCAGTGCCAGAACCCGAGACTGTGAGTCCTGAAGCCCAAAAGTTCACTGTCAGAACTCACGGCAATACAAAGAGAACTGGAGAAAGACCTTACCCATTATAACAGAACCAAGCGGACGTATTCTTCCATCTTTAATGCCGCAACGTACGTGAACACCGGGTCTGCTTCCATCAGCGCGCTTGCTGCAGGATGTTCTGTAGGATTGTTAGCCACAGGAGTCAGATCACCAGTAGCTTTACCGTTAAGCGTTGTATCATTATCTCTAGGTTTATTTTCAGTCGCAACATCCACCTTCAGCAAAAAAGTAAAAATCAAACTACAAAAGCATACAGCCATGGTCCAGTTGATAATGGCTAAGCTCAGTTCATTCAGATTGATCATCAGTAAAGCTTTGCAGGACTCTCAAATTACGGATGAAGAGTTTAATCGACTGCAAGCAGATTACAATGACTACAAAATGCAGAAGTTTGAACTTCAAAAAAAGTTGAGAGCGGCATTCTCTAAACCGCAAGACATAGAAGCGATAAAAAAAGAATGTCAAGAACGAGTAAGCGAAACATTAAAGTCTGCTCTAGGGAAATAACAATCAGAACTCCTAAGGGGGCTTACAGCATAACGTATGATCACAAGATTAGAAAGTCTACTGACTATGACTACGATTAAGATCACACGACAGAGCACTTGGTTTTCCAGTGACCCACAGCATATGAAAACTCTGGTGAGTCAAACACTCGTTTTGTATTGGTTGCATCAAGCGACTTCTTATTTACAGCAGTCGTGTTTATTTCATGTAAGTTAGATCGCAGTCTTACATTGTCATGATAGAATGTTTTGTTTTCAAAGAGTGCTTCTTTGTAGTTGTCGTGAGATATCATCGATTTAACCACTGGCTTACTTATTCCTTTAGCTTTCTTAATGACGGCGGTCTGATTGGCAACGCTATACATCTTCGCTCTCAGACCGACGTACTCTCTGATTATTGTTCCGTTCAGTTCATCCTTCATCTTTCCAAGCACTTTCTTGTTTGTCATTGAATGCACCGGAGACTCTTTAGAATAGTCAGATGTGTCATACCAGGACTCTGAACCTTTAGCGACTTCCGTTTCCATGTCTTTGTAAAAGTCATCAGTCGGAACGTCTAGAATAAATGAATCCGTGTCTGTGTACAACACTTTTGAATCTGGATACAGTGGTTTAAAGTAGTCATACAGAAACTCTAACATCAACAGCTTAGATAATTCTAAGACAGTGAACCCGATGAATACTGGCTTGTCCAGATGTACTTTTAGTTTCTTCATTGTTATGCCACACAAGCATTCATGAAACTTTTTGAAACCTTGATAGTTTGGCTTTGACACCAGTTTGATTGCTTTCTTTTCCTCAGTAACTAATCTGACGTCTTTACGTTTGTGCGGATTCTCCATAGTCTTTCCAAAACAGCTGTTGTTCATTAGTTTGAAGAAATCTTTTTCTGATGCATCGGTCGCTTTTGTTCTTAGTTCGGTGTTCTTCATTATGTAAGGCTTCATAAATTGTTCTTGCTCAAATTCGATCCATCTGTGGACCGCTGTTAGCTTTAGACCATGCCGCAAATAGAACTGGAGCAGTCTGTAATGGCATACATACTTTGTTTTATTGCTCAGATTCGGAACAAGTTTAGGCAGCTCTGTTCCAACTCTCATTCTCTCCGCAGCTAACGGATAGTCATTGTGTAGATCATGAAGATCCGTAGGGTATTCTAAGTCTACTTCTAATATCAAGCCTACTTTATGATGTTCTGGCAGAGTTAGAGCTAGCAACCATTGTGAGAAGGCGTGCACATTAAAGTCAGAAGGTAATGTTTGCATTTTAAAGTTGCGTAGTGGAAGTGGCTGACACATAGCCCACCCGTACAGATTGTTAGCATCCAAGTACATGATGTAGTTAGAGGGTTTGCTCGGGTCATAGTCTTCAAGGTATTTGTTGTTAGCTTTGCAATAATGGTGAGATGCCATACTGATTCCTCCGCGCAGTCCATTTTCAATCATCTGTATCATGGGAAGGTCAGTGAGTAAGACAATCTGTATTCCTGTAGATCGTAAGAATGCGTCCCAACTCATACCCGGGGCAGAAATGTAATGTGTAGGATCTAGACTGTAATGTTTCAAGCATGTATCTCTGTAGTTTTCAAAGACGTCAGCTAGCAAACAGACATCTGCCTGCAGATAAGCATCATGGTAGTCCCCCATGGTATTACAGTTTAACTTATTCCATGCAGTCTGCGCATGTTCGTATTCAGAATCACTTATATCTTGCCCTCTCAAGCTAGAGAAGAATGCGCCTTTCGCTGGTAAGGAATCTTCATCGAATCTTTCCCAAGAGTTCATATACTCATAAGGATAAACACCTTTTCTAACAAGAGTGGAATCAAAGTAATTTTCTGTTATAGGATAACAGGATAGTGACCGTGCTAATGACTCTAAGCTCCCCATCAGATGTTGTAATGAATCATAAAATGTTAGTTGCCCCAACGTAAAGGTCATGTATTTTTCAGAGGACTGTGCTATACATGATATATATTTGAATTCAGCTGTCACTGCTTGAAAAATCAGGTGAGAGTCATAACCACGTAAGTTGTGAAATATGATCGGCAGTTTCCATTTTTTGGGCTCGACTTTAAGTTGAAGATTACAGTCGGAATGTGCAGCTCCTCTAAACTTACCTGAAATATGATCGTGATCCCGCACTTTAGCAGCATTAGGGTCGGAGCTTGACGTAAAACTACCTTTACAGATCCAACAGTGTGTAGCGGAGTCAAAGTCCATTTGGTCTTCAGGTGTCATAATGATTTCAGATAGATTTAATCGATTAGAACAAGCATTTCGTAATTGCTGCATGCGTTCTAAGAAGCGTTTTGCAGCATCAGGTCCTCTATACAATTCTGGAGCTGAGTGCCCTCCATCTGATCTAACAATAATAAATGCGAACGAACATATTTGATGATTATTTATTACAGATGTTTTGGGTAGTTTTACTGGTTTGGGGCCTTGGTACGGAACAATGATGGATTCAAAATCAGCGTAAACAACATATGGACTTCTCTGTAGTTTTGTCAAGTTTGTAAAGTACACCTGACTGCCTTCTTTAGGAACTTTAATGTTTTTGATGTTTCTGTGCTGCTTGAATACTTGGGATTCTAACTAAACATCGCCGACAGAAATCTTGTTTTTCCTCATGTTTTGAAGTGAAAGCAAGAAGTCTGCTCATTGTTCGAATTAATGTGTAATGCGTCTTTATTCCATCCGTCGTTAAAAGGAGAT
Organism: Phymorhynchus buccinoides; assembly: GCA_017654935.2. NCBI lineage: Eukaryota > Metazoa > Mollusca > Gastropoda > Neogastropoda > Raphitomidae > Phymorhynchus > Phymorhynchus buccinoides. The sequence goes on along the minus strand of CM065706.1, from coordinate 44,833,202 downwards.
CAATGTGTGTTTTCTTCACTTTATCTTCAAGCGTGGGGGAATTATCAGATACGCGAATAGGTTGAAGATTATTCTCTACAGACCATGTGTAAACATTAACCGAAATAGGTTTGTTTTGTTCCTCGAACTGATCAATTTTATCTAGACTTACCGGGAAGCTGATTCCATCGAAATTTAAATCATCCATGTAAGACTGATAGTTTGTAACTCTTTCTGCATTTTTCTGAACATAATGTAGTCTTGCAAGAATGCACCACATAAAACATTTGTCGTCTGTATTCTTAATGTTTAAAACAGCACGTTTATGGACTAGCTCTGGAGGCAATGGTATGAATGAGTTTCCTACGATGGGAGCGTATTTACTTTCATTTAATCTAATTTGCAATACTTCACCTTCAGACCAGCCGGACCCTCTCAACTTTGCCTCTTCAGCAGCATCATTAAACCGAGAGAGCATTTCGTTTGCCCACTCTTCCGTAAAATCATTATAAGTCAGAACAGCTTGTTGCTTAGTGGAGACCCATACTATTATCATATCCTTATGAACTGTTTCATATTCTAAGCGAATTGATAGTTGTAATTTAACTGGTGGCTTAATTGTTATTTTATCTGGTATTTGCGAAATAGCGTGTTGTACACTAGTCAGTATAGAAGCGGGATCAATAACCTCCAATTCTGTTTCTCGTAAAACATTTTGCAAGTGTTTATCTTGTATAGTATGATTCCAGAAAGTATCGTAATCAGTTGGTTCCATCGTCATGGTGAGCTTCTTTTTTTACCTCACACATTTTTTATAATTAAATATTAACTCTTGGCTTTATGATCTCGGATGGCCTAAAATCTGTTAGAAAGAGCTGTCCAATGTGAGAAAGGTGATGACGATAAGCTGGCAAAAATTGGTGACATTGGCGTCACTTGTAACACTATAGCCCCGCTCCCTTCAGTCGCTCCTGTTCTCATTGGTGTCACTTGTAACACTATAGCCCCCGCTCCCTTCGGTCGCTCCTGGCTCGGGGGTGTTCTTGATGACACTATAGCCCCCGCTCCCTTCGGTCGCTCCTGTTCTCATTGGTGTCACTCCCTGGTCGCTCCTGGCTCGGGGGTGTTCTTGATGACACTATAGCCCCCGCTCCCTTCGGTCGCTCCTGGCTCGGGGGTGTTCTTGATGACACTATAGCCCCCGCTCCCTTCGGTCGCTCCTGTTCTCATTGGTGTCACTTGTAACACTATAGCCCCCGCTCCCTTCGGTCGCTCCTGGCTCACTGGGGTGTTCTTGATGACACTATAGCCCCCGCTCCCTTCGGTCGCTCCTGTTCTCATTGGTGTCACTTGTAACACTATAGCCCCCGCCCTTCGGTCGCTCCTGGCTCGGGGGTGTTCTTGATGACACTATAGCCCCCGCTCCCTTCGGTCGCTCCTGTTCTCATTGGTGTCACTTGTAACACTATAGCCCCCGCTCCCTTCGGTCGCTCCTGGCTCGGGGGTGTTCTTGATGACACTATAGCCCCCGCTCCCTTCGGTCGCTCCTGTTCTCATTGGTGTCACTTGTAACACTATAGCCCCCGCTCCCTTCGGTCGCTCCTGGCTCGGGGGTGTTCTTGATGACACTATAGCCCCCGCTCCCTTCGGTCGCTCCTGTTCTCATTGGTGTCACTTGTAACACTATAGCCCCCGTTCCCTTCGGTCGCTCCTGGCTCTGGGGTGTTCTTGATGACACAAGTGAGAAATGTCTGAAGTCAGTCATGAGAGAATGACAATATGTAGGTTCTGGGGCGCAATTCCTGGGTAATCCCTAACGGCAAGTTTTGGAGGGGTTCAGGGAGGCTTAAACCGGGGATTTTGGGCCTTCGAAGGAGGCTTGAAAATCTGTCGGATTTTGCCTCTCTGTAAGGCCTTAAAACTTGTTGTTAGGGGTTAGCTAGGAATTGTGAGTCAGAACCTACATATTGTCATTCTCTGGGCGTGTTCATCCAGCTTGGATCGTAGAACCCGGCAGAGCTGTTCAATGGATGGCTGTGGGGGCAGGTCAGCCAGAAGGTCGTTCTTGAAGGCCTCGATGTCCAGAGAAGCCAGTCTGCGTACCTCCTTGAAGACTCTGGCAGAGGGAGGCTTGGCGAGGTGAAGCCCACATCTGACACAGAAATGGTCAGACGACAGAGTGGGCTCCACAGTCGTCGACTGCAGCAGACGACCCCCCTCTCTGTACACCACCCAGTCGACGATGTGGCCACGAACGTGAGTCGGTTCAGACACAGACTGGGAGAGGCTGAACAGACTGATGATGTCCAGGATTTTACACGTCAACACGTAGGATGGAACATCAAAATGAACGTTGAAGTCACCCATTTATTCATTTTGCTAGGAGGGGGGCGGTACAGACATAATATATTGAGGGTGGTCTTTCGACAGGAGAGAGTCAGTTGTGATAGTTCGAACGAAGGGTGGCTGAATAGAAAATTGGAAGTGAAATTAACGCACGGTTTCAGTTTGTCCGACACAATAAAAGCCACACCACCGCCACACGTAGTTGTAGAACGGGGAAAAGAGGAGGTGGTGTATCCTGGTGGGACTAGATCGCGACACTTTGCTTCATCTCCATGTTTCTGTTACACAGAAAATGTCAACATCGTTTGAAAGAATGACTCGTTTATGGCCGATCGCTTTTCTTTACGACCAACCGATTGAACGTTGTAAACAGCAACACAAACGTTGGGGGATGACACACTTTGGAAAGGACGGAAAACAGGCAGTTGAATGAAGTTTTTGACATTAACAGCTCTCGCCTTCCTGCTTGTCTCACTCGTTTGTGTCCTATCAGTCCAAGACACCACAGTTATGTTTCTCTGCTTGCGGCGGCCTCCTAGATGTTTACGGGTTCTAGGCAGGCGACATCCAATGCCAGCAGCTCTGATGGCGTCGACAACAGCAGGGGTGAGAGGGGCGGGGGGATTGACAGAAGTTGTTCACGTGTGTAAGTCAGAGAGGAGGGTGGTGTAAACACAGAGAATCCAACAGGCGGGCGCCTGTGGTTGAATGCAGAGGGGCGGTGGGTGAACAACAAAGCGGGTTGCACGTGCGTGAGATCGCGAAAGAATGGCGACTGACCTTGTGACAGCAGAGCACTAGCAAAGTTTAGCAGGAAACATGTCCAAACAACTGGAAGATGTTGAGGCAACATTTCACACAAAAAGAAACCAAAAGAACGTAGGATCCATGACGAATACACTGATACAAAAATGAAGATCATGCACAACCACAGTCCGTCACAATCGGCATTCATTCACAGAGAACGAACCATACTGCCTGTCAGGCGTGGCTTCGTACCTAACCTATACTCGACGCATGGAATGAAAATCCGATTAACGTCCTCCTGTCTGTAACAGACACACATGGGACATTAGCAGATATAAAGATGGTGGGAACGATCCTGGAGGCAATGCCCGGAGGCAGTGCAACTCCAGGAATGGATGTATCAACACAGTGGTTCTCATCACTGTATAAAGTCATTCGATGTGCATGTGTCACTCTCACATTACTATTGGTGGATGTATCAACACAGTGGTTCTCATCACTGTATAAAGTCATTCGATGTGCATGTGTCACTCTCACTTTACTATTGGTGGATGTATCAACACAGTGGTTCTCATCACTGTATAAAGTCATTCGATGTGCATGTGTCACTCTCACTTTACTATTGGTGGATGTATCAACACAGTGGTTCTCATCACTGTATTAAGTCATTCGATGTGCATGTGTCACTCTCACTTTACTATTGGTGGATGTATCAACACAGTGGTTCTCATCACTGTATTAAGTCATTCGATGTGCATGTGTCACTCTCACTTTACTATTGGTGGATGTATCAACACAGTGGTTCTCATCACTGTATAAAGTCATTCGATGTGCATCTTCCATTCCCACTTTACTATTGGCCCAACTTTAGGCTGATATCATCATCAACCAATGAAAGAATGGTGGGTTTTGGTATTTTGTACTAGCAAGAGAAACTGTCACGGATTGTTGCTGATAATTATCAAATGCACGACTACCTT
>CM065706.1:44821650-44824150 GCA_017654935.2 Phymorhynchus buccinoides | reverse complement strand
CCCCTACCCCTCTGCCTCTTGTGTTCCCGGGGAAGAACCAGTCGTCAGGAACATTGTCCATTAGAGTCAAGGACCAAGTGGACGTTAAACCCTACCCCTACCCCTACCCCCTCTGCCTCTTGTGTTCCCGGGGAAGACCCAGTCGTCAGGAACATTGTCCATTAGAGTCAAGGACCAAGTGGACGTTAAACCCTAACCCTAACCCTAACCCTCTGCCTCTTGTGTTCCCGGGGAAGACCCAGTCGTCAGGAACATTGTCCATTAGAGTCAAGGACCAAGTGGACGTTAAACCCTACCCCTACCCCTACCCCCTCTGCCTCTTGTGTTCCCGGGGAAGACCCAGTCGTCAGGAACATTGTCCATAAGAGTCAAAAACCAAGTGGACGTTAAACCCTAACCCTACCCCTACCCCTACCCCTACCCCCTCTGCCTCTTGTGTTCCCGGGGAAGACCTAGTCGTCAGGAACATTGTCCATAAGAGTCAAGGACCAAGTGGACGTTAAACCCTAACCCTACCCCTACCCCTACCCCCTCGGCCTCTTGTGTTCCCGGGGAAGACCTAGTCGTCAGGAACATTGTCCATTAGCGTCAAGGACTAAGTGGACGTTAAACTCACCATCACGCCTCTCGTGGTCATAAACACCATGAGGTTCACACGGGTTCCATTGATAGGGCTGACCATCCTGTTTGTGTCTGTCACAGAGACGGGTCGGCCTCCATGACGGTCTGTTTGAGGAGCCCGCACCAGAGCAGCGTGAAGCTATGCACAGATGATGATGATGATGATGATGATGACGACAGCGATAACAACGACCCTAATGACCCTAATGACAAGCACCGTAACGATGAGCAGGAAAGCAATGATGACAACAATAACAACAATTCTTCTCATCACTATCATCACCACCACCACCATCGTCATCGTCAGGGTGAGCAAACCCATGTGCCACATACTGAGTGGACTGTGTTTGTCATTTCTAGCAATAGGCCTAATTCTAAAGTTGTCAATCATGTTTGCAATTTGTAACATTCCTGAAGGTCGCTGTGCACGTTAACAGTATTCACAAAATATCTCTATTTCCCCATGGCAACACAGTGTTAGGCCACTCATAATATGACTTACAGCTCACTGTTTTGTCATGGAGAACTAGTGATATTTTATGAATATTGTTAACGTGTACACATACCTAAGTTGTAAAGAGATATTTTTTATGTCATCTGGAGCATCTCCAAGTGCTATCAATAGGCCTACATGTAGATTGTAATATAATTGTCAGTATTTCTAAGAGATATAAAGAGGTCATCTTTGTAATTTGCAGCATTTCTGATTTTGTAGAAGGGCTGCTTTTTTCATATTATTTTAGCATCAGATAAGCTATTTTGCAAATACATACGTTCTATTTGTAATTTATAGCAATTAAAACACTGTGTGTGATTATGTCATTTTATCTGTAATACTTAAAACACCGTGTATGATTATGTCATTTTATCTGTAATGTAACTTATGGGCATCTTCACCATTCCCGCTCTTGTCAGCTTCACGACAATCAATTCAATCTGTAATGTTTAAAACACCGTGTATGGTTGTGTCATTCACGACAACCAATTCATTCTGTAATGTTTAAAACACCGTGTATGGTTGTGTCATTCACAACAACCAATTCAATCTGTAATGTTACTGAAATTGACAGTTTGTTTTCTTAGTAATAATACCTCAAACATTTTGTGGTAATGTTTTTAATTTTTGGATAGATAATGTGTTGTTGTGATGCCATCATTATTATCTGTGGTGAATAATTACATTCAGCCTAATGATCCATAATGTGTTGTTGTGATGCCATCATTATTATCTGTGGTGAATAATTACTTTCAGCCTAATGATCCATAATGTGTTGTTGTGATGCCATCATTATTATCTGTGGTGAATAATTACATTCAGCCTAATGATCCATAATGTGTTGTTGTGATGCCATCATTATTATCTGTGGTGAATAATTACTTTCAGCCTAATGATCCATAATGTGTTGTTGTGATGCCATCATTATTATCTGTGGTGAATAATTACTTTCAGCCTAATGATCCATAATGTGTTGTTGTGATGCCATCATTATTATCTGTGGTGAATAATTACTTTCAGTCTAAGGGGATCATTGGATTCTCAGTGTGCTTGTTCTGATGTGTGTGTGTGTGTGTGTGTGTGTGTGTGTGTGTGTGTGTGTGTGTGTGTGTGTGTGTGTTTGTGTGTGTGTGTGTGTGTGTGTGTGTGTGTATGTGTGTGTGTGTGTGTGCGTGTGTGCGTGTGCGTGCGCGCGCATATGTGTCTGTGTGTGTTTATGTCTGTCTATGTGTGTGTGATAACTTTGTTTTATGTGAATCTTAGGTTATAAGAAATGTCTCGTTTGTTTTAATGTTTATGTGCATTGCGAAAAACACATTTTTTCATTTATTTCGAGACAATAAAATTGTAGATTTGTGAATAGAATTGTCTTTTTGCCGTATT
>CM065706.1:44811650-44814150 GCA_017654935.2 Phymorhynchus buccinoides | reverse complement strand
CCATCTTCAGCAGTCTGGTGGAGCCCAAAACATCTTGATGAATTTCCTCCACACGGGCCACTAAACCCATCTTCTCTACAACACTTCTGCTGAGGAGGTTGCTCCCAACTCTGTTTCGTACAACAATCACGCGAAATTTGTAGCATTTGTTCTTGTGAACTGTCTTTGCAAAACATTCTCCTCTTGGGGTGAGCCTGCCTCCTGGTGATGTAAGTGTGACGCGAGTCGTTGACAGTTTTGGCTTTGGGTTGAAGGTTTCGAACGTTTTCTCACTGATCAATGATATATCCGCCCCTGCGTCTATTTTGAATTTCACGTCAGTCTTTTTGATTTTCAGTGTTGTTATCCATGGTTTATATTAGTGTCCGTGATAACAGCGTCAAACGAGTAGACCTCGTCTTCGTCCTCATGTTCTGACTGTGAATGTGACTCCACCTCGCAAATTTTGCTGAGACACATCCGTTGAAAATGTCCCTTTTAACAACACTTTCGGCACTGCTGTCCTTTAGCAGGACATTGCCCCTGTTTGTGTTTATATCCGCAGCTTCCACTGATCTAGATCTGGCTTCCAGGAGTAACAGTGTGCCGGCGTTTGACTTTGACCTCTGCGGCTGCCTTTCATCGCTGTGAGCTTCAGTGAGTTCTTCTTTCATTTGTTTCTTCACTTGTTCGCGACTTCCAAAGATCTGGCAAGTGTCAGTTCTGGCAATAACTGCAATTTTTCTCTCAACTTTTGGTCGTGTAGTCCTAGACAAGTCTGTCTCGAATCTGGTCGTTTTCATCTTGATAATTGCAGTGGCTTGCTAAGTCTATCAAATTTCTGTAAAACTCCACTACAGTTTCTTTTTGCTCCTGTTTTCTTTGCGGAAACTTTGACCTTTCGTAAATAATATTTCTCTTCACGATGAAATAATCATCACATTTCTGACTAGAGTTTCGAAGTCTGTATCACGCTCACGTTCCTGTCTTGCCTGGGCTCACTCACCTACGGTTCTTTCCACGAACTCAAAGGTTTGATACACTTTTTCAGATTCTCTGCCCATGACATACAACAAAGTGTCACGCTGAATTTCACCTTCTTCAGTCGCAAGCTTTGTGGCATTACGGTATCGATGAAATTCACGAATCCACGAAGGCCACTCTTCAGGACGAAAGGAAAACTGCTTGGGTGGTTTCAAATTTGCCATCACAACTGATCACTTGCCTGACTATCTTGACGATCTTGAGATCTCACTTCTGACACCAAGTTTATCTACGTTCTCACTGGCATACTACACAACACACAATGGATACAGTCCCTGTGCTTACTTTATTTATACTTGTAGTATTGCAGAGAATCACATCTAGGCATAGTAAACACACATGTCTAAAGATGGCGACGTGGGCAGAGCGGAAGCAAGTCACATGATTTTATTTACGCAAACATACCTATTTTATCTTATTACTATAATAATTCCCAAACACTAATCTCCCGCCGGCTGAAGCCCATATCTCTAATCCATAGAGATCTACACCCATAATCTCCTGTGATTCTCAGCTGGGCATTGTGGTCAGGAAGCTTAATCCCTGACTCACGATTAGCAAGACGGTGCTGCAGCCAAGTCGCCACCGCACCCAGAACCCGTGAGGAGACCACGCCAGTGCCGTGCCATCCCGCGACGCCCCATTCAGAACTACTCGGCGGCCTCTCACCTGAAGAGCCAGCCTAGTCACCCCAGCACTCACCAATCCCAACAGAGGAAACTTACTTCAGCTAAGTCCTTGGGACAGTGCAAATCACCCTAACTTAACCAGGACACTTGATAATGTAAGTGACCCTTCCGGCTTGGGGCTAACCTTTTTCAGACAGACAAAAGTCTTGTATAATCCTTTCGGATTTCACTTTTCATACATATTTTGTTTTGGCGCCGTTGAGCTGCTTTTTTATTGCTTCATAATCTGTTATTCAGATTTGTGAGTAAATAAAATACAAGTGTACAAATAATTCTCTTCTTTTGGTCAGACGGATGAGAGTGGAAGTTTTGTTCTTTTCATGTAAAAACCTACTTCTCTCTGTCTGTCATTTAGAGCAAATCTACCACTTGTATTTTCTTCAATCATACGAGCCAGAACCCGGGCACAAATATAAATGCATTAGATGAAAAGTGGCCGGGAGGTCGCTTATCTCCCACACCCTAGAGAAATGGGCTCAAAGGAAAATTTTCTCATTGAAAATTAAACACTTTAAAAGTCTTCCCCTAGAGACTTCACCTTCAGCCCATTTCCTCGTCACAAGGTGTTTACAAAATATTTATATTAATGGAACGATGCATTTTTAAATGTGCTCACATCTCTCTCTCTCTCTCTCTCTCTCTCTCTCTCTCTCTCTCTCTGTGTTTATATGTGTCTGTCCCCAGATGCACAGCAGAGCCCATGAATGCAGTGTAGTGTTAGACATCCTCAGTGACATGAACGATGGAGTCAACATCCATAACACTCTGGGTCTGTCCTTCAACACACA
>CM065706.1:44796650-44809150 GCA_017654935.2 Phymorhynchus buccinoides | reverse complement strand
GAGTTCGTGTCATCCATCCCACCAGGAGAGCATGTCTCTCTAGTGCAGCACCACCCATAGTGGCATGCTATGTGAGTTCGTGTCATCCATCCCACCAGGAGAGCGTGTCTCTCTAGTGCAGCACCACCCATAGTGGCATGCTATGTGAGTTCGTGTCATCCATCCCACCAGGAGAGCGTGTCGCTCTAGTGCAGCACCACCCATAGTGGCATGCTATGTGAGTTCGTGTCATCCATCCCACCAGGAGAGCGTGTCTCTCTAGTGCAGCACCACCCATAGTGGCATGCTATGTGAGTTCGTGTCATCCATCCCACCAGGAGAGCGTGTCTCTCTAGTGCAGCACCACCCATAGTGGCATGCTATGTGAGTTCGTGTCATCCATCCCACCAGGAGAGCGTGTCGCTCTAGTGCAGCACCACCCATAGTGGCATGCTATGTGAGTTCGTGTCATCCATCCCACCAGGAGAGCGTGTCGCTCTAGTGCAGCACCACCCATAGTGGCATGCTATGTGAGTTCGTGTCATCCATCCCACCAGGAGAGCGTGTCGCTCTAGTGCAGCACCACCCATAGTGGCATGCTATGTGAGTTCGTGTCATCCATCCCACCAGGAGAGCGTGTCGCTCTAGTGCAGCACCACCCATAGTGGCATGCTTTGTGAGTTCGTGTCATCCATCCCACCAGGAGAGCGTGTCTCTCTAGTGCAGCACCACCCATAGTGGCATGCTATGTGAGTTCGTGTCATCCATCCCACCAGGAGAGCGTGTCTCTCTAGTGCAGCACCACCCATAGTGGCATGCTATGTGAGTTCGTGTCATCCATCCCACCAGGAGAGCGTGTCGCTCTAGTAGCACCACAGCACCACCCATAGTGGCATGCTTCTGTGAGTTCGTGTCATCCATCCCACCAGGAGAGCGTGTCTCTCTACACACACACCACACCACACACTGCAGCACCACCCATAGTGGCATGCACATGTGCACACAATTAATTATAAGTTCGTACTCATCCATCATTCTGCACATGACTAATTATAATAGGAGAGTCATTTGCGCTTTAAAGTTTACAAGACGTAGACATTCTACTCTACGAATACAAAATAATTGTAAATACATTTTTTACAAGATTTCTGCAATGGACCCCCCCCCCCCCCTACAGCACCACCCACACAGTGGCATGCTATCGTGAGTTCGTGTCATCCATCCCACAAGGAGTTTTAAGGGCGCGAAAGGGAATCGCTCTAGTGCAGCACCACCCATAAGTGGCATGCTATGTGAGTTCGTGTCATCCATCCCACCAGGAGAGCAGTGTCTCTCTAGTGCAGCACCACCCATAGTGGCATGCTAAGTGCAGTTACGTGTCATCCATCCCACCAGGAGAGAGTGTGTGCACTCTCTAGTTTTTGAGCACAGGAGATACCAGCCACAGAGTGGCAATGCTATGTGAGTTTTCGTGTCATCCATCCCAGCACTGATTCCAATTAGATGGAACGTGTCTAACCTCTTGTAAGATTTGAATCGAGGGTAACTCCAAGATTCTTTGCTGACTTAGAAAACTGAACACAAGCATTGCCAACTGTAAGAGTTTCTGGAAAGATATCACCCATAGGAAACAATCAGAGCTGGCAATGCTATGTGAGTTTTGACATCGTGTCATAGACTGATCCCACCAGGAGCTGGGTATCATCAGCGAATCAATAACAGAGTGACTCTAGAGAGAGGAGCAGTGTACAGCACCCCACAATCCCTGATTTCTGCAACTGCTATGTGAGTTTCGTGTCCATCCATCCCACCCAAAAACACGTTCCAGCCAGGATAGCGTGGTCTCATCTATAGTGCAAACACCCGACAGATCTAGTGTCAAGACTGCTACTGTGAGTTCGTGTCATCCAGATCCCAACAGGAGAGCGTGTCAGTCTGTGTGCAGCACCACCCAACAAATTGTGGCTGCTATGTGACAATTGTGCAAGGTGTCATCCAAACGATAAGTTGGACACAGGCAGGAGCTTTTCAAGTCATTATGTGTTCTTTATCTAAGAGTGCAGGTCAGGGAGCCACCACATAGTGGCATGCTATGTGAGTTCGGCACAACATCCATCCCACCAGGAGAGTGTGTCGCTCTAGTGGCAGATCTTTTCAAAACATCACCCATCTGGCATGCTACAGGTGAGTTCGTGTCAGTCCATCCCACCAGGAGAGGGTGTGTGAAACGTGGGCTGCAAGTCAAGCTCGTTCCTAATGTTCTAATTTTGGAGTGACAGCACCACCCATATGTTGCAAACAGTCGGAAGTTATGTTTAACCCTTGCACACAGTGTCATCCATCCCACCAGGAGAGCGTGTCTCTCTCTAGTTCGTGTCATCCTGCAGCACCACCCATAGTGGCATGCATGCTATGTGAGTTCGTGTCATCCATCCCACCAGGAGAGCGTGTCTCTCTAGTGCAGCACCACCCATAGTGGCATGCTATGTGAGTTCGTGTCATCCATCCCACCATTTGAGAGCGTGTCTCTCTAGTGCAGCACCACCCATAGTGGCATGCTATGTGAGTTCGTGTCATCCATCCCACCAGGAGAGCGTGTCTCTCTAGTGCAGCAATCAGAGCACCCATAGTGGCATGCTATGTGAGTTCGTGTCATCCATCCCACCAGGAGAGCGTGTCGCTCTAGTGCAGCACCACCCATAGTGGCATGCTATGTGAGTTCGTGTCATCCATCCCACCAGGAGAGCGTGTCTCTCTAGTGCAGCACCACCCATAGTGGCATGCTATGTGAGTTTCGTGTCATCCATCCCACCAGGAGAGCGTGTCGCTCTAGTGCAGCACCACCCATAGTGGCATGCTATGTGAGTTCGTGTCATCCATCCCACCAGGAGAGCGTGTCTCTCTAGTGCAGCACCACCCATAGTGGCATGCTATGTGAGTTCGTGTCATCCATCCCACCAGGAGAGCGTGTCTCTCTAGTGCAGCACCACCCATAGTGGCATGCTATGTGAGTTCGTGTCATCCATCCCACCAGGAGAGGTGTCGCTCTAGTGCAGTACACCACCCATAGTGGCATGCTATGTGAGAGGAGAGCGTGTCGCTCTAGTGCAGCACCACCCATAGTGGCATGCTATGTGAGTTCGTGTCATCCATCCCACCAGGAGAGCGTGTCGCTCTAGTGCAGCACCACCCATAGTGGCATGCTATGTGAGTTCGTGTCATCCATCCCACCAGGAGAGCGTGTCTCTCTAGTGCAGCACCACCCATAGTGGCATGCTATGTGAGTTCGTGTCATCCATCCCACCAGGAGAGCGTGTCTCTCTAGTGCAGCACCACCCATAGTGGCATGCTATGTGAGTTCGTGTCATCCATCCCACCAGGAGAGCGTGTCTCTCTAGTGCAGCACCACCCATAGTGGCATGCTATGTGAGTTCGTGTCATCCATCCCACCAGGAGAGCGTGTCGCTCTAGTGCAGCACCACCCATAGTGGCATGCTATGTGAGTTTGTGTCATCCATCCCACCAGGAGAGCGTGTCTCTCTAGTGCAGCACCACCCATAGTGGCATGCTATGTGAGTTCGTGTCATCCATCCCACCAGGAGAGCGTGTCTCTCTAGTGCAGCACCACCCATAGTGGCATGCTATGTGAGTTCGTGTCATCCATCCCACCAGGAGAGCGTGTCGCTCTAGTGCAGCACCACCCATAGTGGCATGCTATGTGAGTTCGTGTCATCCATCCCACCAGGAGAGCGTGTCTCTCTAGTGCAGCACCACCCATAGTGGCATGCTATGTGAGTTCGTGTCATCCATCCCACCAGGAGAGCGTGTCGCTCTAGTGCAGCACCACCCATAGTGGCATGCTATGTGAGTTCGTGTCATCCATCCCACCAGGAGAGCGTGTCTCTCTAGTGCAGCACCACCCATAGTGGCATGCTATGTGAGTTCGTGTCATCCATCCCACCAGGAGAGCGTGTCTCTCTAGTGCAGCACCACCCATAGTGGCATGCTATGTGAGTTCGTGTCATCCATCCCACCAGGAGAGCGTGTCTCTCTAGTGCAGCACCACCCATAGTGGCATGCTATGTGAGTTCGTGTCATCCATCCCACCAGGAGAGCGTGTCGCTCTAGTGCAGCACCACCCATAGTGGCATGCTATGTGAGTTCGTGTCATCCATCCCACCAGGAGAGCGTGTCTCTCTAGTGCAGCACCACCCATAGTGGCATGCTATGTGAGTTCGTGTCATCCATCCCACCAGGAGAGAGCGTGTCGCTCTAGTGCAGCACCACCCATAGTGGCATGCTATGTGAGTTCGTGTCATCCATCCCACCAGGAGAGCGTGTCTCTCTAGTGCAGCACCACCCATAGTGGCATGCTATGTGAGTTCGTGTCATCCATCCCACCAGGAGAGCGTGTCGCTCTAGTAGTGGCAGCACCACCCATAGTGGCATGCTATGTGAGTTCGTGTCATCCATCCCACCAGGAGAGCGTGTCTCTCTAGTGCAGCACCACCCATAGTGGCATGCACGCTATGTGAGTTCGTGTCATCCATCCCACCAGGAGAGCGTGTCGCTCTAGTGCAGCACCACCCATAGTGGCATGCTATGTGAGTTCGTGTCATCCATCCCACCAGGAGAGCGTGTCGCTCTAGTGCAGCACCACCCATAGTGGCATGCTATGTGAGTTCGTGTCATCCATCCCACCAGGAGAGCGTGTGTGCAAGATCTTGTGCTTGCGAACCCGCACTTTACCTTTTAAAAAAAAAGTAATCCAAAGGCCTAGGAAATAGGTGTAAAGTGTCTTTCCCAAGGACACAATCCTGCAGATGGAGCTGGGTTTGAACCCCCTCACTAGCAAACAGAAAACCTGTTGGATTACGAGCCGGTCGGACTATCCAACTGAGCGAGGCAATTATGCTATCAGTATTACGATGTGATTCGTTTTCACTTCATTTTCCCACAGGGCTTGTTGGACCTGAGCCGTGTGTCCGTGATGGGACATTCCTTTGGAGGAGCCACATGTATTGTTTTCACTTCATTTTCTCACAGGGCCTGTTGGACCTGAGCCGTGTGTCCGTGATGGGACATTCCTTTGGAGGAGCCACATGTATTGTTTTCACTTCATTTTCCCACAGGGATTGTTGGACCTGAGCCGTGTGTCGGTGATGGGACATTCCTTTGGAGGAGCCACATGTATTGTTTTCACTTCATTTTCTCACAGGGATTGTTGGACCTGAGCCGTGTGTCGGTGATGGGACATTCCTTTGGAGGAGCCACATGTATTGTTTTCACTTCATTTTCCACAGGGCTTGTTGGACCTGAGCCGTGTGTCGGTGATGGGACATTCCTTTGGAGGAGCCACATGTATTGTTTTCACTTCATTTTCCACAGGGCCTGTTGGACCTGAGCCGTGTGTCGGTGATGGGACATTCCTTTGGAGGAGCCACATGTATTGTTTTCACTTCATTTTCCCACAGGGCTTGTTGGACCTGAGCCGTGTGTCGGTGATGGGACATTCCTTTGGAGGAGCGACATGTATTGTTTTCACTTCATTTTCCACAGGGCCTGTTGGACCTGAGCCGTGTGTCGGTGATGGGACATTCCTTTGGAGGAGCGACATGTATTGTTTTCACTTCATTTTCCCACAGGGCCTGTTGGACCTGAGCCGTGTGTCGGTGATGGGACATTCCTTTGGAGGAGCCACATGTATTGTTTTCACTTCATTTTCTCACAGGGATTGTTGGACCTGAGCCGTGTGTCGGTGATGGGACATTCCTTTGGAGGAGCGACATGTATTGTTTTCACTTCATTTTCTCACAGGGATTGTTGGACCTGAGCCGTGTGTCGGTGATGGGACATTCCTTTGGAGGAGCCACATGTATTGTTTTCACTTCATTTTCCCACAGGGCTTGTTGGACCTGAGCCGTGTGTCGGTGATGGGACATTCCTTTGGAGGAGCGACATGTATTGTTTTCACTTCATTTTCCCACAGGGCTTGTTGGACCTGAGCCGTGTGTCGGTGATGGGACATTCCTTTGGAGGAGCCACATGTATTGTTTTCACTTCATTTTCCCACAGGGCCTGTTGGACCTGAGCCGTGTGTCGGTGATGGGACATTCCTTTGGAGGAGCCACATGTATTGTTTTCACTTCATTTTCCACAGGGCCTGTTGGACCTGAGCCGTGTGTCGGTGATGGGACATTCCTTTGGAGGAGCCACATGTATTGTTTTCACTTCATTTTCCACAGGGCCTGTTGGACCTGAGCCGTGTGTCGGTGATGGGACATTCCTTTGGAGGAGCGACATGTATTGCTGCCCTGGCCTCTGACCAGCGATTTAGGTCAGGATCTGGTCTGTCTGTCTGTTCTGTCTGTCTGTCTGTCTCTCTCTCTCTCTCTCTCTCTCTCTCTCTCTCTCTCTCTCTCCCTCTCTCTCCTCTCTCTCTCTCTCTCTCTCTGTGTCTTGTGTACATTTTTGCATGTGCACAAATCTTTTATATGTGTTTGTGTGTGTGTGCATGTTTTGACTTGAAGTGTGTGTATGTAACTGTACTGTAGCATGTTGTTTGTCTGTATGTCTGTCTGTGTGTCTGTCTGTCTGTAACAAGGTGGGAGTGGTGTTGGACAGGGTTACACCCAATGGACTCACATACAGTTTCACGGGTGTAGTGTGTGTTATCTTAGTCTCTCTGCCTATGTCTGTGTGTCTGTCTGTCTGTTTCTCTGTATGTATGTATGTATGTCCGTATGTCTGTCCGTCTGTATGTGTATCTGTCCTGTATATATGTCTGTCTGTATGTATGTATGTATGTGTATCTGTCTGTCTGTCTGTCTATATGTGTATCTGTCTGTATGTCTGTGTGTATTTGTCTGTATATATGTCTGTATGTAAATGCATCTGTCTCTCCGTCTGTATGTGTATCTGTCTGTATGTCTGTCCATATGTATGTCCGTCTGTCTGTATGTATGTCTGTGTGTGTATCTGTCTGTATGTCTGTCTGTATGTATGTCGGTCTGTCTGTGTATCTGTATATATGTATGTGTATATGTCTGTATGTATGTGTATATGTCTGTCTGTCTGTCTGTCTGTGTATATGTCTGTCTCTCTGTCTGTCTGTGTATCTGTCTGTATGTCTGTCCGTCTGTCTGTGTATATGTCTGTATGTCTGTATGTGTATTTGTCTGTATGTCTGTCTATATGTATGTATGTCTGTCTGTATGTTTGTATGTATGTCCGTCTGTCTGTGTGTCTGTATGTATGTATGTATGTATGTATGTCTGTTTGTATGTGTGTGCGTCTGTCTGTCTGTCTGTCTGTCTGCTACAGGGTGGGTGTTGTGCTGGACGGGTGGATGCACCCGGTGGACTGGGACACACTGTGCAGGGTCAGTCAGCCCACCCTGATGGTCAACTTGGAGACCTTCCAGTGGAAAACCAACATAGTGCAGATGATGGATCTACAGCATCAAGGACAACAACAAGCAAGGACAACAACAAGGACAACAACAACAACAAGGACAACACAACAAGGACAACAACAGCAAGGACAACAACAACAGCAACAACAAGGACAGCAACAGCAAGGACAACAACAACAACAACAGCAAGATTTCTTCAGACCTATGATTACCATCAAGTAAGAACATTTATCTATGTGCTTCCCAAATTCTTCTTGAATGAAAATGTGTCTTATGAGTATTAATGAACTGTGCGAGCTTCATAAAAAAAATGTGACAACTTTGAAGTCCGCACCTCGATAGTACCAAATACTGTCAGTGGAGTCCTAAACGTGGACAACAGACAAAGGCAAGCCGCCTTCCTACGACACAAGAAAGAAACCAAACCGATGGAGTACAATCGGATGAAACCTTTTCGATCCCATATGGGAGCACTGCCAAATGGACCCGGAGATAGCGGTATCAATCCCTATCTCACCGTACCCTCCCTGGGAACTTGAGAAACCATGGATAATCACATCCATCGGTACAGGATCCATCAAAAAGTCAGACCCACTGCGACTAGCTGCCATTGCCAAAGCCATGGTACACGAACAGTACCAACACCATCTCCAAATCTACACGGATGGCTCTGTCCTGCAAGATGGAGAAGTTGGCAGCGCCTTTGTGATCCCAGACCTGGGAATCACCAAAAAGTACCACCTGAACAAAGGAGTCAGCATCTTCACTGCCGAACTGCTAGCCATCCTCATGGCATGCAACACTGTGAACGATATGCCGCAGCCCCCCAGAGCAGTCATCATACTGTCAGACTCAAAATCCTCTCCCCAAGCCCTAGAAAAGGCAGGAACAAAAACCAGACTGGAAATGCAGATGGAAATCCAATTTTTGGCACACCAAATCATCTGCAAAGGAACAGACTTGACACTCATGTGGCTCCCCTCCCACTCGGTAATAAATGGAAACGACCTAGCAGACAGATCTGCAAAATCGGCCACCATGCAAGATCGGAAAACCATTCAATCTGAACTATCCCAAACTGAAGTTGTGAACTGACCACATGAAAGACTATTGCCTAACCCTAACCCTATGTCCGCAAAGCCCGAACTGACCACATGAAAGACTATTGCCTAACCCTAACCCTATGTCCACAAAGCCCGAACTGACCACATGAAAGACTATTGCCAGTCCCGCGGCCACCTCCACCGCCCAGACATAGGCAAACAGAGAATACCGAAACTACCCCCAAAAAAACTATGGTTACTGATGCGAATCAGAACAAACTGCCGAACGGCTGCCCTCCTCGGAAAAACATGTGAGTGTGGAGCTAACACCTCACTGGACCACCTCCTGACAGAGTGCCCAGCACTGGCTGACACTATGTCACCCCTCTGGGTGTACAGGCACACCCACGGCCTAAAAGCTTTCGACTTCATCCTGCCTCACCCTTCCCTAGGGATCGAGCCAATGAAGTTCCTGACCGATAGTCTCATTTCGAGTGGTCTTGACAGCTGGTTCTAGCTGTCACCCACTTCGATAAATCGATCAGGGTTAAGCCCTATGCCGAAAAAGATTAAGGGTATCCCAGGCTACTCTCGTAGGCCAAGGAAGCCCAGCGTCTTAACACCTGTCCTCTGGCCTGTGTGGCCGGGGAATGTTCTCAGCAAGGGTGTTCTACCCGAACTGTCTTCTCACCATGAGAAGACCTTACAGTCTTCACAAAGAACGTCCATAAGGGTCGACGACCAATTGGACGATAATCTCACCTTCTCCTTCATAAAAAATGTCATGGTGTAGTGGTATATGATAATCGAACATTCAAACTAAATAATAGGTGTGTAGTCATAGTTGCAACAACTCTTAGAATAACTAGCTGATCTCATTCTGCCTGCTCTATCACTTATGCTCTCCACGTGCACAGCGCACGCCACATTCTTCATTGGTCAGTCTGGCACCAAACCACACTGTCTGCTCTATCACATATGCTCTCCATGTGCACAGCGCACGCCACATTCTTCATTGGTCAGTCTGGCACCAAAACACACTGTCTGCTCTATCACTTATGCTCTCCACGTGCACAGCGCACGCCACATTCTTCATTGGTCAGTCTGGCACCAAAACACACTGTCTGCTCTATCACTTATGCTCTCCACGTGCACAGCGCACGCCACATTCTTCATTGGTCAGTCTGGCACCAAACCACACTGTCTGCTCTATCACTTATGCTCTCCACGTGCACAGCGCACGCCACATTCTTCACAAGTCAGTCTGGCACCAAAACCACGCTATCTCTCCCATCCCACTGTCTGCTTCTACCGGCACTCTCCTACTAGACACGCGGCTATCAGCAGCAAGCCTTGTCTCTGTGTTCCATGCTTATCCTGTGTAGTGTTTAAAAAATGTGCTTAGTACATGATCCTTGTAGTGAGCTGTGTTTGCTCTGGATGTAATGCACGTGTCAGTGAACCCACAACAATAACAGTCAACTTACTATACATGGTTGTCATCAAGTAAATCAAGATGGGGTAGGGGCAGGTGTGGACTAAAGAACATTCCCAGATGATGACACAGAATGATAACAACAACAGTAACCATGGCAATAACAGTCAACTTACTATACATGGTTATCATCAAGTAAATCAAGATGGGGGAAGGGGGTAGGGGCAGGTGTGGACTAAAGAACATTCCCAGATGATGACACAGAATGATAACAACAACAGTAACCATGGCAATAACAAAAAACAACAACAGCAACAAGAGATTTTTGCAGACCTGTGAATTGCCGTCAACTAACAGGGATGGGGAGGGGGGAGGTGGTGAAAGGGGGAGGTTGGTGAAAGGGGGAGGGGAGAGGTGGTGAAAGGGGGAGGGGGAGGTGGTGAAAGGGGGAGGGGGAGAGGTGGTGAAAGGGGGAGGGTGAGGGCTGTGGAAAGGAGAACCTTGGTGCTCTGCTGTCTAGGATTCTCATAGTCACAGTCTGTTGCTGTAATCACACCTCTGGTGCTCTGCTGTCTAGGATTCTCATAGTCACAGTCTGTTGCTGTAATCACACCTCTGGTGCTCTGCTGTCTAGGATTCTCATAGTCACAGTCTGTTGCTGTAATCACACCTCTGATGCTCTGCATGCTGTCTAGGATTCTCATAGTCACAATCTGTTGCTGTAATCAAACATCTGATGCTCTGCATGCTGTGTAGGATTCTCATAGTCACAGTCTGTTGCTGTAATCAAACCTCTGATGCTCTGCTGTCTAGGATTCTCATAGTCACAGTCTGTTGCTGTAATCAAACCTCTGGTGCTCTGCTGTCTAGGATTCTCATAGTCACAGTCTGTTGCTGTAATCAAACCTCTGGTGCTCTGCTGTCTAGGATTCTCATAGTCACAGTCTGTTGCTGTAATCAAACCTCTGGTGCTCTGCTGTCTAGGATTCTCATAGTCACAGTCTGTTGCTGTAATCAAACCTCTGGCGCTCTGCTGTCTAGGATTCTCATAGTCACAGTCTGTTGCTGTAATCAAACCTCTGGTGCTCTACTGTCTAGGATTCTCATAGTCACAGTCTGTTGCTGTAATCAAACCTCTGGAGCTCTGCTGTCTAGGATTCTCATAGTCACAGTCTGTTGCTGTAATCAAACCTCTGATGCTCTGCTGTCTAGGATTCTCATAGTCACAGTCTGTTGCTGTAATCAAACCTCTGGTGCTCTGCTGTCTAGGATTCTCATAGTCACAGTCTGTTGCTGTAATCAAACCTCTGGTGCTCTGCTGTCTAGGATTCTCATAGTCACAGTCTGTTGCTGTAATCAAACCTTGGTGCTCTGCTGTCTAGGATTCTCATAGTCACAGTCTGTTGCTGTAATCAAACCTCTGATGCTCTGTTGTCTAGGATTCTCATAGTCACAGTCTGTTGCTGTAATCAAACCTCTGGTGCTCTGCTGTCTAGGATTCTCATAATCACAGTCTGTTGCTGTAATCAAACCTCTGATGCTCTGCATGCTCTGTAGGATTCTCATAGTCACAATCTGTTGCTGTAATCAAACATCTGATGCTCTGCATGCTGTGTAGGATTCTCATAGTCACAGTCTGTTGCTGTAATCAAACCTCTGGTGCTCTGCTGTCTAGGATTCTCATAATCACAGTCTGTTGCTGTAATCAAATCTCTGGTGCTCTGCTGTCTAGGATTCTCATAGTCACAGTCTGTTGCTGTAATCAAATCTCTGATGCTCTGTTGTCTAGGATTCTCATAATCACAGTCTGTTGCTGTAATCAAACCTCTGGAGCTCTGCTGTCTAGGATTCTCATAGTCACAATCTGTTGCTGTAATCAAACATCTGGTGCTCTGCATGCTGTGTAGGATTCTCATAGTCACAGTCTGTTGCTGTAATCAAACCTCTGGTGCTCTGCTGTCTAGGATTCTCATAGTCACAGTCTGTTGCTGTAATCAAACCTCTGGTGCTCTGCTGTCTAGGATTCTCATAGTCACAGTCTGTTGCTGTAATCAAACCTCTGATGCTCTGCTGTCTAGGATTCTCATAGTCACAGTCTGTTGCTGTAATCAAACCTCTGGAGCTCTGCTGTCTAGGATTCTCATAATCACAGTCTGTTGCTGTAATCAAACCTCTGATGCTCTGCTGTCTAGGATTCTCATAGTCACAGTCTGTTGCTGTAATCAAATCTCTGATGCTCTGTTGTCTAGGATTCTCATAGTCACAGTCTGTTGCTGTAATCACACCTCTGATGCTCTGCATGCTGTCTAGGATTCTCATAGTCACAATCTGTTGCTGTAATCAAACATCTGATGCTCTGCATGCTGTGTAGGATTCTCATAGTCACAGTCTGTTGCTGTAATCAAATAGCCTCTGGTGCTCTGCTGTCTGTCTGTTAAATGTTTCATCACCTCTTAACCTGACACTGGTCTGTTGTCACTATTACCTGTATATGTAACAATCCATGGATTGGCCTTTGGGGACCTTCCCTCAGGAGACGTTCTCTTGGCTGAGACAAGTTTGGGATACACTCTTGGGGGAATGTGTTCCCTATTACAAACAAATCTAGCAATTGACGCAGGAATAGCAA
>CM065706.1:44787375-44796150 GCA_017654935.2 Phymorhynchus buccinoides | reverse complement strand
CATTTGACCTCTCACAAAACAGTAACAACATCGCCTACGACTTTGAAGGAGACAACTCTGTTGAACTTGCTGTATATTCATTATTGTATTTTCATTTAGATATCCTGAGTACAGACGAGAACTTATTCGATGGTCGGGGATCTACAGTGCTAAGAGTTCTTCCGTCGGGGCAAACAGCATACTGTGATTATGAAATAATAACATTTCCAAACTTACAGTTTAAGGAATTAATGTCGGGGCGTCATCATTCGTTGAAGATCAGAATAACTGACCAGCAAGGTAAAGACGTTCAATGCAGCAGTCTGCATGCTTTGTTGGAAATAAAATAATTATAGATATAAAACATAATGTCACGTGGACCAGATCAACCGGTTATGCTTGACCCTGTTAGATGCACAACTTTAGAATTGAAGGACCTAGCAGACACGGAAGACTTTGATTTAAACGGAGAGATAGGGGCGTTGTATGGTTTTGAGTACACAAACAGACGGCTGTTATAAACGTGCAGAAGTAAGTGATAAAAAGGTTCTTAAACTAGAGCAACTGCGTAATGTAGTGGCTGACAATGTTGGGCAGTTTGAATATAAGATCGTTAACAAAAGGGACAACAAATGGCACCTAGTTCCATTCGTTGATTGGGACATTAAGTTTGAATTTTTTGAGTCCGGTTTACATTCTTTGACAACGAAAAACACTTTCGTAAATCATTTAACTCAGGACCGTTACATATCAGTCTTATTCCACAAAACAACAGCAGAAGAGAAATAGCAATCGAACCTTATAAAAAGAGACAGTACATACTGCACAGAAAAAAGACAGTGACAAAAGAGGGAGCCACGCAATTAGAGTTCATTCCCTCAATGGTTTTAGCAGATGAATATACTATGATGTTTGAGCTTTTTGTTAGAGAAAGATGATCCAGGCCCGCCTGTTGGTGTTAGCGATATTCTAATGAAAGGGATTCACATTTCTTGGCGAAACTTGGAGGTTAAAACACTGAGGTGTAGTATTGTTATTCAAAACAGTGGCAAAGAAATTAGGGCTGTATCGACCAGTAATAAAGTTACATTAAATGTTGATCCAAACAATCTCAAAGAATTAACGTCCATCAACCTTACTAATTTGGATCTCATTTGGGTTCTATTACACTGAAAGCGTTTTATCTGAAGATCTTCTCCACATAATAGCCACAATAAATTAAATAACATTTTTGTAAAATATATAAAACCATGTCCGTAAAAACATATCCAAAGATACCCATAGAAGTGCAAGAACCCGAGACTGTGAGTCCTGAAGCCCAAAAGTTCAGACTGTCAGAACTCACGGCAATACAAAGAGAACTGGAGAAAGACCTTACCCATTATAACAGAACCAAGCGGACGTATTCTTCCATCTTTAATGCCGCAACGTACGTGAACACCGGGTCTGCTTCCATCAGCGCGCTTGCTGCATGATGTTCTGTAAGATTGTTAGCCACAGGAGTCAGATCACCAGTAGCTTTACCGTTAAGTTTTGTATCATTATCTCTAGGTTTATTTTCAGTCGCAACATCCGCCTTCAGCAAAAAAGTAAAAATCAAACTACAAAAGCATACAGCCATGGTTCAATTAATAATGACAAAACTTTGTTCATTTCAGATTGATTATTAGTAAAGCTTTGCAGGACTCTCAAATTACGGGTGAAGAGTTTAATCGACTGCAAGCAGATTACAATGACTACAAAAATGCAGAAGTTTGAACTTCAAAAAAAATCGAGAGCAAGTTTTTCACAACCGCAAGAAATAGAAGCGATAAAAAAAGAATGTTAAGAACGAGTAACACGAAACATTAAAGTCTGCTCTAGGGAAATAACAATCAGAACTCCTAAGGGGGCTTACAGCATAACGTATGATCACAAGATTAGAAAGTCTACTGACTATGACTACGATTAAGATCACACGACAGAGCACTTGGTTTTCCAGTGACCCACAGCATATGAAAACTCTGGTGAGTCAAACACTCGTTTTGTATTGGTTGCATCAAGCGACTTCTTATTTACCACAGTCGTGTTTATTTCATGTAAGTTAGATCGCAGTCTTACATTGTTGTGTTAGAATGTCTTGTTGTCAAAGAGTGCTTCTTTGTAGTTGTCGTGAGATATCATCGATTTAACCACTGGCTTACTTATTCCTTTAGCTTTCTTAATGACGGCGGTCTGATTGGCAACGCTATACATCTTCGCTCTCAGACCGACATACTCTCTGATTATCGTTCCATTCAGTTCATCCTTCATCTTTCCAAGCACTTTCTTGTTTGTGCCTTGACAATGCACCGGAGAGCGTGCGTGTGCGTGCGGTCAGATGTGTCATACCGGGGGACTCTGGAATCCTTTGAGCTGAGCCTTCCGTTACATGTCTTTGTAGAAGTGCTTCACATACGGAATGCGTATAATGGCGCGTGAACTCCTTGTCTGTGGTACAAAACTTTTGAATCTGGATACATCGGTTTAAAGAGTAGTCATACAGAAACTCTAACAGAAAAACACATACTTAGATGCGTGCGTAAGACAGTGAACCCGATGAATGCTGGCTTGTCCAGATGTACTTTTAGTTTCTTCATTGTTATGCCACACAAGCAGTGCAGGAACTTTTTTGTGAAACAGTGATAGTTGGGACCTTGACACCGTTTTGATTGCTGTGCTTTTCCTCAGTAGCGTGAGCTGACGTACAGGGGCGTTTGTGTGGATTCTCCATAGTCTTTCCAAAACAACTGTTGTTCATTAGTTTGAAGAAATCTTTTTCTGATGCATCAGTCGCTTTTGTTCTTAGTTCGGTGTTCTTCATTATGTAAGGCTTCATAAATTGTGGCAGGGAGACGGATACAAAAATTCGCGACATCTGTGGACCGCTGTTAGCTTTAGACCATGCCGCAAATAGAACTGGAGCAGTCTGTAATGGCATACATACTTTGTTTTATTGCTCAGATTCGGAACAAGTTTAGGCAGCTCTGATCCAACTCTCATTCTCTCTGCAGCTAACGGATAGTCATTGTGTAGATCATGAAGATCCGTAGGGTATTCTAAGTCTACTTCTAATATCCAGCCTACTTTATGATGTTCTGGCAGAGTTAGAGCTAGCAACCATTGTGAGAAGGCGTGCACATTAAAGTCAGAGTGTGTAGTGTGTGGGCATAGTGTGAAATATATGCGTAATGTGTGAGCTGCTGAAGGGAAATATTGCGCGCGCCTATAGTATTGGTGTGATGCACACATACATGATGTAGTTAGAAGGTTTGCTCGGGTCATAGTCTTCCAGGTATTTGTTGTTAGCTTTGCAATAATGGTGAGATACCATACTGATTCCTCCGCGCAGTCCATTTTCAATCATCTGAATGATCGGTAGGTCAGTAAGTAAGTCAATCTGTATTCCTGTAGATCTTAAGAATGCGTCCCAGCTCATACCCGGTGCAGAAATGTAATGTACAGGATCTAGACTGTAATGTTTCAAGCATGTATCTCTGTAGTTTTCAAAGACGTCAGCTAGCAAACAGACATCTGCCTGCAGATAAGCATCATGGTAGTCCCCCATGGTATTACAGTTTAACTTTTCCCATGCAGTCTGCGCATGTTCGTATTCAGAATCACTTATATCTTTTCCTTTCAAGCTAGAGAAGAATGCGCATTTTGGTGGTAAGGAATCTTCATCGAATCTTTCCCAAGAGTTCATATACTCATAAGGATAAACTCCTTTTCTGACAAGAGTGGAATCAAAGTAATTTTCTGTTATAGGATAACTGGATAGTGACCGTGCTAATGACTCTAAGCTCCCCATCAGATGTTGTAATGAATCATAAAATGTTAGTTGCCCCAACGTAAAGGTCATGTATTTTTCAGAGGACTGTGCTATACATGATATATATTTGAATTCAGCTGTCACTGCTTGAAAAATCAGGTGAGAGTCATAACCACGTAAGTTGTGAAATATGATCGGCAGTTTCCATTTTTTGGGCTCGACTTTAAGTTGAAGATTACAGTCGGAATGTGCAGCTCCTCTAAACTTACCTGAAATATGATCGTGATCCCGCACTTTAGCAGCATTAGGGTCGGAGCTTGACGTAAAACTACCTTTACAGATCCAACAGTGTGTAGCGGAGTCAAAGTCCATTTGGTCTTCAGGTGTCATAATGATTTCAGATAGATTTAATCGATTAGAACAAGCATTCCGTAATTGCTGCATGCGTTCTAAGAAGCGTTTTGCAGCATCAGGTCCTCTATACAATTCTGGAGCTGAGTGCCCTCCATCTGATCTAACAATAATAAATGCGAACGAACATATTTGATGATTATTTATTACAGATGTTTTGGGTAGTTTTACTGGTTTGGGGCCTTGGTACGGAACAATGATGGATTCAAAATCAGCGTAAACAACATATGGACTTCTCTGTAGTTTTGTCAAGTTTGTAAAGTACACCTGACTGCCTTCTTTAGGAACTTTAATGTTTTTGATGTTTCTGTGCTGCTTGAATACTTGGGATTCTAACTAAACATCGCGACAGAAATCTTGTTTTTCCTCATGTTTTGAAGTGAAAGCAAGAAGTCTGTTCATTGTTCGAATTAATGTGTAATGCGTCTTTATTCCATCCGTCGTTAAAAGGAGATCAATGTGTGTTTTCTTCACTTTATCTTCAAGCGTGGGGGAATTATCAGATACGCGAATAGGTTGAAGATTATTCTCTACAGACCATGTGTAAACATTAACTGTGATAGGCTTGTTTTGTTTCTCAAACTGTTCAATTTTATCTAGACTTACTGGGAAGTCAATTCCATCGAAGTTTAATTTATCCATGTAAGACTGATTGTTTGTAACTCTTTCAGCGGTTTTTCCGAACATAATGTAGTCTTGCAAGAATGCACCACATAAAACATTTGTCGTCTGTATTCTTAATGTTTAAAACAGCACGTTTAAGAACAAGCTCTCTCGGTAATGGCATGAATGAGTTGCCCATGATGGGGGCGTATTTACTCTCGTTTAATCTAATTTGCAATACTTCACCTTCCGACCAGCCGGAACCTCTCAACTTTGCCTCTTCAGCAGCATCATTAAACCGAGAGAGCATTTCGTTTGCCCACTCTTCCGTAAAATCATTATAAGTCAGAACGGCTTGTTGCTTAGTGGAGACCCATACTATTATCATATCCTTATGAACTGTTTCATATTCTAAGCGAATTGATAGTTGTAATTTAACTGGTGGCTTAATTGTTATTTTATCTGGTATTTGCGAAATAGCGTGTTGTACACTAGTCAGTATAGAAGCGGGATCAATAACCTCCAATTCTGTTTCTCGTAAAACATTTTGCAAGTGTTTATCTTGTATAGTATGATTCCAGAAAGTATCGTAATCAGTTGGTTCCATCGTCATGGTGAGCTTCTTTTTTTTACCTCACACATTTTTTATAATTAAATATTAACTCTTGGCTTTATGATCTCGGATGGCCTAAAATCTGTTAGAAAGAGCTGTCCAATGTGAGAAAGGTGATGACGATAAGCTGGCAAAAATTGGTGACATTGGCGTCACTTGTAACACTATAGCCCCGCTCCCTTCAGTCGCTCCTGTTCTCATTGGTGTCACTTGTAACACTATAGCCCCCGCTCCCTTCGGTCGCTCCTGGCTCGGGGGTGTTCTTGATGACACTATAGCCCCCGCTCCCTTCGGTCGCTCCTGTTCTCATTGGTGTCACTTGTAACACTATAGCCCCCATTCCCTTCGGTCGCTCCTGGCTCGGGGGTGTTCTTGATGACACTATAGCCCCCGCTCCCTTCGGTCGCTCCTGTTCTCATTGGTGTCACTTGTAACACTATAGCCCCCGCTCCCTTCGGTCGCTCCTGGCTCTGGGGTGTTCTTGATGACACTATAGCCCCCGCTCCCTTGGTCGCTCCTGTTCTCATTGGTGTCACTTGTAACACTATAGCCCCCGCTCCCTTCGGTCGCTCCTGGCTCGGGGGTGTTCTTGATGACACTATAGCCCCCGCTCCCTTCGGTCGCTCCTGTTCTCATTGGTGTCACTTGTAACACTATAGCCCCTGCTCCCTTCGGTCGCTCCTGGCTCTGGGGTGTTCTTGATGACACTATAGCCCCCGCTCCCTTCGGTCGCTCCTGTTCTCATTGGTGTCACTTGTAACACTATAGCCCCCATTCCCTTCGGTCGCTCCTGGCTCGGGGGTGTTCTTGATGACACTATAGCCCCGCTCCCTTCGGTCGCTCCTGTTCTCATTGGTGTCACTTGTAACACTATAGCCCCCGCTCCCTTCGGTCGCTCCTGGCTCTATAGCCCCCGGGGTGTTCTTGATGACACTATAGCCCCCATTCCCCCGCTCCCTTCGGTCGCTCCTGTTCTCATTGGTGTCACTTGTAACACTATAGCCCCCGTTCCCTTCGGTCGCTCCTGGCTCTGGGGTGTTCTTGATGACACAAGTGAGAAATGTCTGAAGTCAGTCATGAGAGAATGACAATATGTAGGTTCTGGGGCGCAATTCCTGGGTAATCCCTAACGGCAAGTTTTGGAGGGGTTCAGGGAGGCTTAAACCGGGGATTTTGGGCCTTCGAAGGAGGCTTGAAAATCTGTCGGATTTTGCCTCTCTGTAAGGCCTTAAAACTTGTTGTTAGGGGTTAGCTAGGAATTGTGAGTCAGAACCTACATATTGTCATTCTCTGGGCGTGTTCATCCAGCTTGGATCGTAGAACCCGGCAGAGCTGTTCAATGGATGGCTGTGGGGGCAGGTCAGCCAGAAGGTCGTTCTTGAAGGCCTCGATGTCCAGAGAAGCCAGTCTGCGTACCTCCTTGAAGACTCTGGCAGAGGGAGGCTTGGCGAGGTGAAGCCCACATCTGACACAGAAATGGTCAGACGACAGAGTGGGCTCCACAGTCGTCGACTGCAGCAGACGATCCCCCTCTCTGTACACCACCCAGTCGACGATGTGGCCACGAACGTGAGTCGGTTCAGACACAGACTGGGAGAGGCTGAACAGACTGATAATGTCCAGGATTTTACACGTCAACACGTAGGATGGAACATCAAAATGAACGTTGAAGTCACCCATTTATTCATTTTGCTAGGAGGGGGGCGGTACAGACATAATATATTGAGGGTGGTCTTTCGACAGGAGAGAGTCAGTTGTGATAGTTCGAACGAAGGGTGGCTGAATAGAAAATTGGAAGTGAAATTAACGCACGGTTTCAGTTTGTCCGACACAACAAAAGCCACACCACCGCCACACGTAGTTGTAGAACGGTGAAAAGAGGAGGTGGTGTATCCTGGTGGGACTAGATCGCGACACTTTGCTTCATCTCCATGTTTCTGTTACACAGAAAATGTCAACATCGTTTGAAAGAATGACTCGTTTATGGCCGATCGCTTTTCTTTACGACCAACCGATTGAACGTTGTAAACAGCAGCACAAACGTTGGGGGATGACACACTTTGGAAAGGACGGAAAACAGGCAGTTGAATGAAGTTTTTGACATTAACAGCTCTCGCCTTCCTGCTTGTCTCACTCGTTTGTGTCCTATCAGTCCAAGACACCACAGTTATGTTTCTCTGCTTGCGGCGGCCTCCTAGATGTTTACGGGTTCTAGGCAGGCGACATCCAATGCCAGCAGCTCTGATGGCGTCGACAACAGCAGGGGTGAGAGGGGCGGGGGGATTGACAGAAGTTGTTCACGTGTGTAAGTCAGAGAGGAGGGTGGTGTAAACACAGAGAATCCAACAGGCGGGCGCCTGTGGTTGAATGCAGAGGGGCGGTGGGTGAACAACAAAGCGGGTTGCACGTGCGTGAGATCGCGAAAGAATGGCGACTGACCTTGTGACAGCAGAGCACTAGCAAAGTTTAGCAGGAAACATGTCCAAACAACTGGAAGATGTTGAGGCAACATTTCACAAAAAAAGAAACCAAAAGAACGTAGGATCCATGACGAATACACTGATACAAAAATGAAGATCATGCACAACCACAGTCCGTCACAATCGGCATTCATTCACAGAGAACGAACCATACTGCCTGTCAGGCGTGGCTTCGTACCTAACCTATACTCGACGCATGGAATGAAAATCCGATTAACGTCCTCCTGTCTGTAACAGACACACATGGGACATTAGCAGATATAAAGATGGTGGGATACGATCCTGGAGGCAATGCCCCGGAGGCAGTGCAACTCCAGGAATGGATGTTATCAACACAGTGGTTCTCATCACTGTATAAAGTCATTCGATGTGCATGTGTCACTCTCACATTACTATTGGTGGATGTATCAACACAGTGGTTCTCATCACTGTATAAAGTCATTCGATGTGCATGTGTCACTCTCACTTTACTATTGGTGGATGTATCAACACAGTGGTTCTCATCACTGTATAAAGTCATTCGATGTGCATGTGTCACTCTCACTTTACTATTGGTGGATGTATCAACACAGTGGTTCTCATCACTGTATAAAGTCATTCGATGTGCATGTGTCACTCTCACTTTACTATTGGTGGATGTATCAACACAGTGGTTCTCATCACTGTATTAAGTCATTCGATGTGCATGTGTCACTCTCACTTTACTATTGGTGGATGTATCAACACAGTGGTTCTCATCACTGTATAAAGTCATTCGATGTGCATCTTCCATTCCCACTTTACTATTGGCCCAACTTTAGGCTGATATCATCATCAACCAATGAAAGAATGGTGGGTTTTGGTATTTTGTACTAGCAAGAGAAACTGTCACGGATTGTTGCTGATAATTATCAAATGCA
>CM065706.1:44777375-44782375 GCA_017654935.2 Phymorhynchus buccinoides | reverse complement strand
CAAGTGGACGTTAAACCCTACACCCCCCTACCCCCTCTGCCTCTTGTGTTCCCGGGGAAGACCCAGTCGTCAGGAACATTGTCCATTAGAGTCAAGGACCAAGTGGACGTTAAACCCTAACCCTAACCCTAACCCTCTGCCTCTTGTGTTCCCGGGGAAGACCCAGTCGTCAGGAACATTGTCCATTAGAGTCAAGGACCAAGTGGACGTTAAACCCTACCCCTACCCCTACCCCCTCTGCCTCTTGTGTTCCCGGGGAAGACCCAGTCGTCAGGAACATTGTCCATAAGAGTCAAAAACCAAGTGGACGTTAAACCCTAACCCTACCCCTACCCCTACCCCTACCCCCTCTGCCTCTTGTGTTCCCGGGGAAGACCTAGTCGTCAGGAACATTGTCCATAAGAGTCAAGGACCAAGTGGACGTTAAACCCTAACCCTACCCCTACCCCTACCCCCTCGGCCTCTTGTGTTCCCGGGGAAGACCTAGTCGTCAGGAACATTGTCCATTAGCGTCAAGGACTAAGTGGACGTTAAACTCACCATCACGCCTCTCGTGGTCATAAACACCATGAGGTTCACACGGGTTCCATTGATAGGGCTGACCATCCTGTTTGTGTCTGTCACAGAGACGGGTCGGCCTCCATGACGGTCTGTTTGAGGAGCCCGCACCAGAGCAGCGTGAAGCTATGCACAGATGATGATGATGATGATGATGATGACGACAGCGATAACAACGACCCTAATGACCCTAATGACAAGCACCGTAACGATGAGCAGGAAAGCAATGATGACAACAATAACAACAATTCTTCTCATCACTATCATCACCACCACCACCATCGTCATCGTCAGGGTGAGCAAACCCATGTGCCACATACTGAGTGGACTGTGTTTGTCATTTCTAGCAATAGGCCTAATTCTAAAGTTGTCAATCATGTTTGCAATTTGTAACATTCCTGAAGGTCTGTGTGCACGTTAACAGTATTCACAAAATATCTCTATTTCCCCATGGCAACACAGTGTTAGGCCACTCATAATATGACTTACAGCTCACTGTTTTGTCATGGAGAACTAGTGATATTTTATGAATATTGTTAACGTGTACACATACCTAAGTTGTAAAGAGATATTTTTTATGTCATCTGGAGCATCTCCAAGTGCTATCAATAGGCCTACATGTAGATTGTAATATAATTGTCAGTATTTCTAAGAGATATAAAGAGGTCATCATTGTAATTTGCAGCATTTCTGATTTTGTAGAAGGGCTGCTTTTTTCATATTATTTTAGCATCAGATAAGCTATTTTGCAAATACATACGTTCTATTTGTAATTTATAGCAATTAAAACACTGTGTGTGATTATGTCATTTTATCTGTAATACTTAAAACACCGTGTATGATTATGTCATTTTATCTGTAATGTAACTTATGGGCATCTTCACCATTCCCGCTCTTGTCAGCTTCACGACAATCAATTCAATCTGTAATGTTTAAAACACCGTGTATGGTTGTGTCATTCACGACAACCAATTCATTCTGTAATGTTTAAAACACCGTGTATGGTTGTGTCATTCACAACAACCAATTCAATCTGTAATGTTACTGAAATTGACAGTTTGTTTTCTTAGTAATAATACCTCAAACATTTTGTGGTAATGTTTTTAATTTTTGGATAGATAATGTGTTGTTGTGATGCCATCATTATTATCTGTGGTGAATAATTACTTTCAGCCTAATGATCCATAATGTGTTGTTGTGATGCCATCATTATTATCTGTGGTGAATAATTACATTCAGCCTAATGATCCATAATGTGTTGTTGTGATGCCATCATTATTATCTGTGGTGAATAATTACATTCAGCCTAATGATCCATAATGTGTTGTTGTGATGCCATCATTATTATCTGTGGTGAATAATTACTTTCAGCCTAATGATCCATAATGTGTTGTTGTGATGCCATCATTATTATCTGTGGTGAATAATTACTTTCAGCCTAATGATCCATAATGTGTTGTTGTGATGCCATCATTATTATCTGTGGTGAATAATTACTTTCAGTCTAAGGGGATCATTGGATTCTCAGTGTGCTTGTTCTGATGTGTGTGTGTGTGTGTGTGTGTGTGTGTGTGTGTGTGTGTGTGTGTGTGTGTGTGTGTGTGTGTGTGTGTGTGTGTGTGTGTGTGTGTGTGTATGTGTGTGTGTGTGTGTGCGTGTGTGCGTGTGCGTGCGCGCGCATATGTGTCTGTGTGTGTTTATGTCTGTCTATGTGTGTGTGATAACTTTGTTTTATGTGAATCTTAGGTTATAAGAAATGTCTCGTTTGTTTTAATGTTTATGTGCATTGCGAAAAACACATTTTTTCATTTATTTCGAGACAATAAAATTGTAGATTTGTGAATAGAATTGTCTTTTTGCCGTATTGCTATTGCCCCACTTCAGATTCTCATTCGTTTTACATAGTCAGTAAAACATTCTCTACTTGAGTGCTTGACTTGCCTTCCTTTCCTTACAGTGGTGTGTGTGTGGTGTGGTATGTGTGATGTGTGTGTGATGTGTGTGATGTGTGTGGTGTGTATGGTGTGTGGTATGTGTGATGTGTGTGTGGTGTGTGTGTGTGTGATGTGTGTGGTGTGTGTGTGTGTGTGTGATGTGTGTGGTGTGTATGGTGTGTGGTATGTGTGATGTGTGTGGTGTGTGTGATGTGTGTGGTGTGTGTGTGTGTGTGTGTGTGTGGTGTGTGTGTGGTGTGTGTGGTGTGTGTGATGTGTGTGGTGTGTGTGGTGTGTGGTGTGTGTGGTGTGTGTGATGTGTGTGATGTGTGTGGTGTGTGTGTGTGTGTGTGATGTGTGTGGTGTGTGTGATGTGTGTGGTGTGTGTGTGTGTGTGTGTGTGTGTGTGTGTGTGTGTGGTGTGTGTGGTGTGTGTGATGACTCAACAAGACCCCCTGTCCTGCAATCACACAGACATGTTCAAACCTCTCCTCCCTCACATAGTGCGGTGACTCAAGGTTGAACATGTCTGTGTGATTGCAGGACAGGGGACAGAGAAGGGTCTTGTTGAGTCACCGCACTATGTGAGGGAGGAGAGGTTGAACATGTCTGTGTGATTGCAGGACAGGGGACAGAGAAGGGTCTTGTTGAGTCACCGCACTATGTGAGGGAGGAGTGGAAATGGTTTGAGCACGTGCCTCAGTGGGATGACTTCAACTACAGGAACGGACAGGTAGGCAGAGAGAGAGAGAGAGAGAGAGAGAGAGAGAGAGAGAGAGAGAGAGAGAGAGAGAGAGAGAGAGAGAGAGAACACACACACACACACACACACACACAAACACACACACACACACACACACACACACACTCACACACACACTCACACGCACACACACTCACACACTCACACTCACACACACACACACACACACACACACACACACACACATGTGCACACGCCCCCATTCACATGCTCCTGTGAATGCGCAGTGCACAAACACACACACATGTGTATGCTCATACACACATGTGCACACACACACACAACACACACACACACACACACACACATGTGCACACACACACAACACACACAGACAAACGCACACATGCGCATTCTCAAAAACAGCAACACACATGCACTCATTTACAAATATGCGCGCTCATACACATACATATCTGTACACATACATGCATGCACACACACACACACACACACACACACACACACACACACACACACACACACACACACACACTGTTACATACAGACACAAGCATATGCACTCATTTACAAATATGCGCGCTCATACACATACACACCTGTACACATACATGCATGCACACACACACACACACACACACACACACACACACACACACACACACACACACTGTTACACTGTTACAGACAGACACAAGCATATGCACTCATTTACAAATATGCGCGCTCATACACATACACACCTGTACACATACATGCATGCACACACACACACACATTCTTACATACAGACACAAGCACATGCACACATTTACAAAAAAACACTGACATGCTCACAAAGATAGTGCGCATCATGAAAGAAGAGAGGGGGGGGGTATAGCTAGATCATGAGAGAGAGAGAGAGAGAGAGAGAGAGAGAGAGAGAGATTGACAATGATGCATGAGAGAGAGAGAGATTGACAATGATGCATGAGAGAGAGAGAGAGAGATTGACAATGATGCATGAGAGAGAGAGAGAGAGAGATTGACAATGATGCATGAGAGAGAGAGAGAGATTGACAATGATGCATGAGAGAGAGAGAGAGATTGACAATGATGCATGAGAGAGAGAGAGATTGACAATGATGCATGAGAGAGAGAGGGGGGGGTATAGTTAGATCATGAGAGAGATAATGATGCATGAGAGAGAGAGAGAGAGAGAGAATGATGCATGAGAGAGAGAGGGGGGTGCATATAGCCAGATCATGAGAGAGAGAAAGAGAGAGAGAGAGAGAGACAATGATACATGAGAGAGAGAGAGAGAGAAGAGAGAGAGAGAGAGAGAGAGAGAGAGAGAGAGAGAGAGAGAGAGATGCAAGAGAGAGAGATGAGAGAGAGAGAGAAAGAGAGACAATGATGCATGAGAGAGAGAGAGGGGGGGGGGGCATATAGCCATATCATGAGAGAGAGAAAAGAGAGAGAGAGAGAGAGAGAGAGAGAGAGAGAGAGAGAGAGAGAGAGAGAGAGAGAGAGAGAGGCGGGGTGCATATAGCCAGATCATGAGAGAGCAGAAAAAGAAAAAAGAGAGAGACAATGATGCATGAGAGAGAGAAAGAGAGACAATGATGCATTAGAGAAAGAGGGGGCACATAGCCAGATCATGAGAGAGAGAGAGAGAGAGAGAGAGAGAGAGAGAGAGAGAGAGAGAGAGAGAGAGAGAGATTGATTGATTGATTGATTGATTGAATTTTATTTATAGAGGGTAATAGAGTAAGCAATAACATGCTTTTTTTTACATCCAGCCC
>CM065706.1:44744875-44772375 GCA_017654935.2 Phymorhynchus buccinoides | reverse complement strand
TCGTCTTCGTCCTCATGTTCTGACTGTGAATGTGACTCCACCTCGCAAATTTTGCTGAGACACATCCGTTGAAAATGTCCCTTTTAACAACACTTTCGGCACTGCTGTCCTTTAGCAGGACATTGCCCCTGTTTGTGTTTATATCCGCAGCTTCCACTGATCTAGATCTGGCTTCCAGGAGTAACAGTGTGCCGGCGTTTGACTTTGACCTCTGCGGCTGCCTTTCATCGCTGTGAGCTTCAGTGAGTTCTTCTTTCATTTGTTTCTTCACTTGTTCGCGACTTCCAAAGATCTGGCAAGTGTCAGTTCTGGCAATAACTGCAATTTTTCTCTCAACTTTTGGTCGTGTAGTCCTAGACAAGTCTGTCTCGAATCTGGTCGTTTTCATCTTGATAATTGCAGTGGCTTGCTAAGTCTATCAAATTTCTGTAAAACTCCACTACAGTTTCTTTTTGCTCCTGTTTTCTTTGCGGAAACTTTGACCTTTCGTAAATAATATTTCTCT
Organism: Phymorhynchus buccinoides; assembly: GCA_017654935.2. Taxonomy (NCBI): domain Eukaryota; kingdom Metazoa; phylum Mollusca; class Gastropoda; order Neogastropoda; family Raphitomidae; genus Phymorhynchus; species Phymorhynchus buccinoides. Next base: position 44,771,870 of record CM065706.1, on the reverse strand, counting down.
TCACGATGAAATAATCATCACATTTCTGACTAGAGTTTCGAAGTCTGTATCACGCTCACGTTCCTGTCTTGCCTGGGCTCACTCACCTACGGTTCTTTCCACGAACTCAAAGGTTTGATACACTTTTTCAGATTCTCTGCCCATGACATACAACAAAGTGTCACGCTGAATTTCACCTTCTTCAGTCGCAAGCTTTGTGGCATTACGGTATCGATGAAATTCACGAATCCACGAAGGCCACTCTTCAGGACGAAAGGAAAACTGCTTGGGTGGTTTCAAATTTGCCATCACAACTGATCACTTGCCTGACTATCTTGACGATCTTGAGATCTCACTTCTGACACCAAGTTTATCTACGTTCTCACTGGCATACTACACAACACACAATGGATACAGTCCCTGTGCTTACTTTATTTATACTTGTAGTATTGCAGAGAATCACATCTAGGCATAGTAAACACACATGTCTAAAGATGGCGACGTGGGCAGAGCGGAAGCAAGTCACATGATTTTATTTACGCAAACATACCTATTTTATCTTATTACTATAATAATTCCCAAACACTAATCTCCCGCCGGCTGAAGCCCATATCTCTAATCCATAGAGATCTACACCCATAATCTCCTGTGATTCTCAGCTGGGCATTGTGGTCAGGAAGCTTAATCCCTGACTCACGATTAGCAAGACGGTGCTGCAGCCAAGTCGCCACCGCACCCAGAACCCGTGAGGAGACCACGCCAGTGCCGTGCCATCCCGCGACGCCCCATCCAGAACTACTCGGCGGCCTCTCACCTGAAGAGCCAGCCTAGTCACCCCAGCACTCACCGATCCCGACAGAGGAAACTTACTTCAGCTAAGTCCTTGGGACAGTGCAAATCACCCTAACTTAACCAGGACACTTGATAATATATAAGTGACCCTTCCGGCTTGGGGCTAAACTTTTCAGACAGACAAAAGTCTTGTATAATCCTTTCGGATTTCACTTGTCATACATATTTTGCCACTCTACCACTTGTATTTTCTTCAATAAATAAAATACAAGTGTAGCCAGAACCCGGGCATGAGAAATATAAATCTGTCATTAGATGAAAAGGGGCTATTAGGAAAAGTTGCTCATCTCCCACACCCTAGAGAAATGGGCTCAAAGGAAAATTTTCTCATTGAAAATTTAACACTTTAAAAGTCTTCCCCTAGAGACTTCACCTTCAGCCCATTTCCTCGTCACAAGGTGTTTACAAAATATTTATATTAATGGAACGATGCATTTTTAAATGTGCTCACATCTCTCTCTCTCTCTCTCTCTCTCTCTCTCTCTCTCTCTCTCTGTGTTTATATGTGTCTGTCCCCAGATGCACAGCAGAGCCCATGAATGCAGTGTAGTGTTAGACATCCTCAGTGACATGAACGATGGAGTCAACATCCATAACACTCTGGGTCTGTCCTTCAACACACAACACTTCAAGGTCGGTCTGTCTGTCTGTCTGTCTGTCTGTCTGTCTGTCTGTCTGTCTGTCTGTCTGTCTGTCTGTCTGTCTGTATGTCTGTATGTCTGTCTGTCTGTCTGTCGTCTGTCTGTCTGTCTCTCTGTCCGTCTGTCTGCCTGTCTCTCTGTCCGTCTGTCTGTCTGTCTGCCTGTCTCTCTGCCTGTCTGTCTGTCTGTGTATGCAATCAACCGGGGATCGTTCCTGGCCGCAGCGGAGTTTTTCCACTATGGACCTTGTAGTCTGAACGCTAAATCTGCTGGGGCAGACAACTCAGATCCCGTGTTCTCACGCACTTTAGGCAAGTGAAAGAAGGCTTACAACGAACAGAGATATCTCTGCAACGACTAACTAACTCAGTGAAGTACCGAGGATCGCACATTGATAGAACATGTTCTTTATTTAGGCAAGTGAAAGAACGCTTGTAACGACTAACTCTCTCTCTCTCTCTGTCCAGTGAAATACCGAGGATCGCACATTGATAGAATACGTTCTTTCTTTAGGCAAGTGAAAGAACGCTTGTAACGACTAACTCTCTCTGTTCAGTGAAGTACCGAGGATCGCACATTGATAGAACACGTTCTTTCTTTAGGCAAGTGAAAGAACGCTTGTAACGACTAACTCTCTCTGTTCAGTGAAGTACCGAGGATCGCACATTGATAGAACACGTTCTTTCTTTAGGCAAGTGAAAGAACGCTTGTAACGACTAACTCTCTCTGTTCAGTGAAGTACCGAGGATCGAACATTGATAGAACACGTTCTTTCTTTAGGCAAGTGAAAGAACGCTTGTAACGACTAACTCTCTCTGTTCAGTGAAGTACCGAGGATCGCACATTGATAGAACACGTTCTTTCTTTAGGCAAGTGAAAGAACGCTTGTAACGACTAACTCTCTCTGTTCAGTGAAGTACCGAGGATCGAACATTGATAGAACACGTTCTTTCTTTAGGCAAGTGAAAGAACGCTTGTAACGACTAACTCTCTCTGTTCAGTGAAGTACCGAGGATCGCACATTGATAGAACACGTTCTTTATTTAGGCAAGTGAAAGAACGCTTGTAACGACTAACTCTCTCTGTTCAGTGAAGTACCGAGGATCGCACATTGATAGAACACGTTCTTTCTTTAGGCAAGTGAAAGAACGCTTGTAACGACTAACTCTCTCTGTTCAGTGAAGTACCGAGGATCGAACATTGATAGAACACGTTCTTTCTTTAGGCAAGTGAAAGAACGCTTGTAACGACTAACTCTCTCTGTTCAGTGAAGTACCGAGGATCGAACATTGATAGAACACGTTCTTTCTTTAGGCAAGTGAAAGAACGCTTGTAACGACTAACTCTCTCTCTCTGTTCAGTGAAGTACCGAGGATCGAACATTGATAGAACAAACTGTCCTGCGACAAGAAAAATCAATGACAATGTCATGGCTCTTGCATAAATCAATAATACAAAGCATGCTAGTATTAAAAAAATAATAATCCGACATTTGTCCTGACAAGAGAGAACACAATAGGACATTTTCAATTTCAATAGGGCAATGGCCTATGAGCCTTGGGACATGACTGTAGTCTCATGTCTATTCTCCCACCTCCATCTCTCTCTCCTCTCCCTCTCTATCTCTCCCCTCTCTCTCTCTCTCTCTCTCTCTCTCTCACCCCTCTCTCTCTCTCCTTCTCTCTCCCCCCATATTGTTCTCTCTAGTGCAGCACCACCCATAGTGGCAGTTATGTCTCTCTCTCTCTCATCTATTGTCTCTCTGATGTGTCTCTCTCCTTCTCTCTCTTATGACATATTGGGCACATGGTGTACCTCTATGTGGAGCCTGTCTCTAGTCAGCACCACCCATATTGCATGCATGTGAGCTCGTGTCATCCATCCCACCAGCGTGTCTTCTAGGTCAGCAGTGATGTCATCATATTGTGTGTAGTTATGTATGTTATGGTACGCAGCACCACCCATTAATGATGTCATCTAGTTATTGTGTGTAGTGTCATGTCATTACCAGGGAGGTTTAATGATGTCATCATATTGTGCATGTAGTGGGTGCATCCATCAAATTATGTATAGTAATATGATATCACTACATGAATCGTGCAGTGATGCCTCTCATATAATTATTATTGTTGTTGGTGATGTTTTTGTTTATTTTGTATAGTCACCATGTCTGTGAAATTCGGGTTGCTCACCCAGGAGAGGCATGCTATGTGAGAGCAGGAGAGCGTGTCGAGGCTCTGAGTGCAGCACCACCCATAGTTTGCATGCTATGTGAGACTGGACCGTGTCATCCATCCCACCAGGAGAGCGTGTCGCTCTAGTGCAGCACCACCCATAGTGGCATGCTATGTGAGTTCGTGTCATCCATCCCACCAGGAGAGCGTGTCTCTCTAGTGCAGCACCACCCATAGTGGCATGCTATGTGAGTTCGTGTCATCCATCCCACCAGGAGAGCGTGTCTCTCTAGTGCAGCACCACCCATAGTGGCATGCTATGTGAGTTCGTGTCATCCATCCCACCAGGAGAGCGTGTCTCTCTAGTGCAGCACCACCCATAGTGGCATGCTATGTGAGTTCGTGTCATCCATCCCACCAGGAGAGCGTGTCTCTCTAGTGCAGCACCACCCATAGTGGCATGCTATGTGAGTTCGTGTCATCCATCCCACCAGGAGAGCGTGTCTCTCTAGTGCAGCACCACCCATAGTGGCATGCTATGTGAGTTCGTGTCATCCATCCCACCAGGAGAGCGTGTCTCTCTAGTGCAGCACCACCCATAGTGGCATGCTATGTGAGTTCGTGTCATCCATCCCACCAGGAGAGCGTGTCTCTCTAGTGCAGCACCACCCATAGTGGCATGCTATGTGAGTTCGTGTCATCCATCCCACCAGGAGAGCGTGTCTCTCTAGTGCAGCACCACCCATAGTGGCATGCTATGTGAGTTCGTGTCATCCATCCCACCAGGAGAGCGTGTCTCTCTAGTGCAGCACCACCCATAGTGGCATGCTATGTGAGTTCGTGTCATCCATCCCACCAGGAGAGCGTGTCTCTCTAGTGCAGCACCACCCATAGTGGCATGCTATGTGAGTTCGTGTCATCCATCCCACCAGGAGAGCGTGTCTCTCTAGTGCAGCACCACCCATAGTGGCATGCTATGTGAGTTCGTGTCATCCATCCCACCAGGAGAGCGTGTCTCTCTAGTGCAGCACCACCCATAGTGGCATGCTATGTGAGTTCGTGTCATCCATCCCACCAGGAGAGCGTGTCTCTCTAGTGCAGCACCACCCATAGTGGCATGCTATGTGAGTTCGTGTCATCCATCCCACCAGGAGAGCGTGTCTCTCTAGTGCAGCACCACCCATAGTGGCATGCTATGTGAGTTCGTGTCATCCATCCCACCAGGAGAGCGTGTCATAGTGGCATGCTCTAGTGCAGCACCACCCATAGTGGCATGCTATGTGAGTTCGTGTCATCCATCCCACCAGGAGAGCGTGTCTCTCTAGTGCAGCACCACCCATAGTGGCATGCTATGTGAGTTCGTGTCATCCATCCCACCAGGAGAGCGTGTCTCTCTAGTGCAGCACCACCCATAGTGGCATGCTATGTGAGTTCGTGTCATCCATCCCACCAGGAGAGCGTGTCTCTCTAGTGCAGCACCACCCATAGTGGCATGCTATGTGAGTTCGTGTCATCCATCCCACCAGGAGAGCGTGTCTCTCTAGTGCAGCACCACCCATAGTGGCATGCTATGTGAGTTCGTGTCATCCATCCCACCAGGAGAGCGTGTCCTCTAGTGCAGCACCACCCATAGTGGCATGCTATGTGAGTTCGTGTCATCCATCCCACCAGGAGAGCGTGTCTCTCTAGTGCAGCACCACCCATAGTGGCATGCAATGTGAGTTCGTGTCATCCATCCCACCAGGAGAGCGTGTCTCTCTAGTGCAGCACCCATAGTGGCATGCTATGTGAGTTCGTGTCCCACCAGGAGATCCATCCCACCAGGCAGAGTTCGTGTCATCCATCCCACCAGGAGAGCGTGTCTCTAGTGCAGCACCACCCATAGTGGCATGCTATGTGAGTTCGTGTCATCCATCCCACCAGGAGAGCGTGTCTCTCTAGTGCAGCACCACCCATAGTGGCATGCTATGTGAGTTCGTGTCATCCATCCCACCAGGAGAGCGTGTCTCTCTAGTGCAGCACCACCCATAGTGGCATGCTATGTGAGTTCGTGTCATCCATCCCACCAGGAGAGCGTGTCGCGTGTCTCTAGTGCAGCACCACCCATAGTGGCATGCTATGTGAGTTCGTGTCATCCATCCCACCAGGAGAGCGTGTCTCTCTAGTGCAGCACCACCCATAGTGGCATGCTATGTGAGTTCGTGTCATCCATCCCACCAGGAGAGCGTGTCTCTCTAGTGCAGCACCACCCATAGTGGCATGCTATGTGAGTTCGTGTCATCCATCCCACCAGGAGAGCGTGTCGCTCTAGTGCAGCACCACCCATAGTGGCATGCTATGTGAGTTCGTGTCATCCATCCCACCAGGAGAGCGTGTCTCTCTAGTGCAGCACCACCCATAGTGGCATGCTATGTGAGTTCGTGTCATCCATCCCACCAGGAGAGCGTGTCTCTCTAGTGCAGCACCACCCATAGTGGCATGCTATGTGAGTTCGTGTCATCCATCCCACCAGGAGAGCGTGTCTCTCTAGTGCAGCACCACCCATAGTGGCATGCTATGTGAGTTCGTGTCATCCATCCCACCAGGAGAGCGTGTCTCTCTAGTGCAGCACCACCCATAGTGGCATGCTATGTGAGTTCGTGTCATCCATCCCACCAGGAGAGCGTGTCGCTCTAGTGCAGCACCACCCATAGTGGCATGCTATGTGAGTTCGTGTCATCCATCCCACCAGGAGAGCGTGTCGCTCTAGTGCAGCACCACCCATAGTGGCATGCTATGTGAGTTCGTGTCATCCATCCCACCAGGAGAGCGTGTCGCTGTAGTGCAGCACCAGTTCGTGTCATGTGAGTTCGTGTCATCCATCCCACCAGGAGAGCGTGTCTCTCTAGTGCAGCACCACCCATAGTGGCATGCTATGTGAGTTCGTGTCATCCATCCCACCAGGAGAGCGTGTCGCTCTAGTGCAGCACCACCCATAGTGGCATGCTATGTGAGTTCGTGTCATCCATCCCACCAGGAGAGTGTCGCTCTAGTGCAGCACCACCCATAGTGGCATGCTATGTGAGTTCGTGTCATCCATCCCACCAGGAGAGCGTGTGTGCAAGATCTTGTGCTTGCGAACCCGCACTTTACCTTTTAAAAAAAAAGTAATCCAAAGGCCTAGGAAATAGGTGTAAAGTGTCTTTCCCAAGGACACAATCCTGCAGATGGAGCTGGGTTTGAACCCCCTCACTAGCAAACAGAAAACCTGTTGGATTACGAGCGGGTCGGACTATCCAACTGAGCGAGGCAATTATGCTATCAGTATTACGATGTGATTCGTTTTCACTTCATTTTCCACAGGGCCTGTTGGACCTGAGCCGTGTGTCGGTGATGGGACATTCCTTTGGAGGAGCCACATGTATTGTTTTCACTTCATTTTCCACAGGGCCTGTTGGACCTGAGCCGTGTGTCGGTGATGGGACATTCCTTTGGAGGAGCCACATGTATTGTTTTCACTTCATTTTCCCACAGGGATTGTTGGACCTGAGCCGTGTGTCGGTGATGGGACATTCCTTTGGAGGAGCCACATGTATTGTTTTCACTTCATTTTCCCACAGGGATTGTTGGACCTGAGCCGTGTGTCGGTGATGGGACATTCCTTTGGAGGAGCCACATGTATTGTTTTCACTTCATTTTCCACAGGGCCTGTTGGACCTGAGCCGTGTGTCGGTGATGGGACATTCCTTTGGAGGAGCCACATGTATTGTTTTCACTTCATTTTCCCACAGGGATTGTTGGACCTGAGCCGTGTGTCGGTGATGGGACATTCCTTTGGAGGAGCCACATGTATTGTTTTCACTTCATTTTCCCACAGGGATTGTTGGACCTGAGCCGTGTGTCGGTGATGGGGCATTCCTTTGGAGGAGCGACATGTATTGTTTTCACTTCATTTTCCACAGGGCCTGTTGGACCTGAGCCGTGTGTCGGTGATGGGACATTCCTTTGGAGGAGCCACATGTATTGTTTTCACTTCATTACACAGGGCCTGTTGGACCTGAGCCGTGTGTCGGTGATGGGACATTCCTTTGGAGGAGCCACATGTATTGTTTTCACTTCATTTTCCCACAGGGATTGTTGGACCTGAGCCGTGTGTCGGTGATGGGACATTCCTTTGGAGGAGCCACATGTATTGTTTTCACTTCATTTTCTCACAGGGATTGTTGGACCTGAGCCGTGTGTCGGTGATGGGACATTCCTTTGGAGGAGCCACATGTATTGTTTTCACTTCATTTTCCACAGGGCCTGTTGGACCTGAGCCGTGTGTCGGTGATGGGACATTCCTTTGGAGGAGCCACATGTATTGTTTTCACTTCATTTTCCCACAGGGATTGTTGGACCTGAGCCGTGTGTCGGTGATGGGACATTCCTTTGGAGGAGCCACATGTATTGTTTTCACTTCATTTTCCCACAGGGATTGTTGGACCTGAGCCGTGTGTCGGTGATGGGGCATTCCTTTGGAGGAGCGACATGTATTGTTTTCACTTCATTTTCCACAGGGCCTGTTGGACCTGAGCCGTGTGTCGGTGATGGGACATTCCTTTGGAGGAGCCACATGTATTGTTTTCACTTCATTTTCCACAGGGCCTGTTGGACCTGAGCCGTGTGTCGGTGATGGGACATTCCTTTGGAGGAGCGACATGTATTGCTGCCCTGGCCTCTGACCAGCGATTTAGGTCAGGATCTGGTCTGTCTGTCTGTCTGTCTGTCTGTCTCTCTCTCTCTCTCTCTCTCTCTCTCTCTCTCTCTCTCTCTCTCTCTCTCTCTCTCTCTCTCTCTCTCTCTCTCTCTCTCTCTGTGTCTTGTGTACATTTTTGCATGTGCACAAATCTTTTATATGTGTTTGTGTGTGTGTGCATGTTTTGACTTGAAGTGTGTGTATGAGTGTGTGTATGTAACTGTACTGTAGCATGTTGTTTGTCTGTATGTCTGTCTGTGTGTCTGTCTGTCTGTAACAAGGTGGGAGTGGTGTTGGACAGGGTTACACCCAATGGACTCACATACAGTTTCACGGGTGTAGTGTGTGTTATCTTAGTCTCTCTGCCTATGTCTGTGTGTCTGTCTGTCTGTTTCTCTGTATGTATGTATGTATGTCCGTATGTCTGTCCGTCTGTATGTGTATCTGTCTGTATATATGTCTGTCTGTATGTATGTATGTATGTGTATCTGTCTGTCTGTCTGTCTATATGTGTATCTGTCTGTATGTCTGTGTGTATTTGTCTGTATATATGTCTGTATGTAAATGCATCTGTCTCTCCGTCTGTATGTGTATCTGTCTGTATGTCTGTCCATATGTATGTCCGTCTGTCTGTATGTATGTCTGTGTGTGTATCTGTCTGTATGTCTGTCTGTATGTATGTCGGTCTGTCTGTGTATCTGTATATATGTATGTGTATATGTCTGTATGTATGTGTATATGTCTGTCTGTCTGTCTGTCTGTGTATATGTCTGTCTCTCTGTCTGTCTGTGTATCTGTCTGTATGTCTGTCCGTCTGTCTGTGTATATGTCTGTATGTCTGTATGTGTATTTGTCTGTATGTCTGTCTATATGTATGTATGTCTGTCTGTATGTTTGTATGTATGTCCGTCTGTCTGTGTGTCTGTATGTATGTATGTATGTATGTATGTCTGTTTGTATGTGTGTGCGTCTGTCTGTCTGTCTGTCTGTCTGCTACAGGGTGGGTGTTGTGCTGGACGGGTGGATGCACCCGGTGGACTGGGACACACTGTGCAGGGTCAGTCAGCCCACCCTGATGGTCAACTTGGAGACCTTCCAGTGGAAAACCAACATAGTGCAGATGATGGATCTACAGCATCAAGGACAACAACAGCAAGGACAACAACAAGGACAACAACAACAAGGACAACAACAACAAGGACAACAACAGCAAGGACAACAACAACAGCAACAACAAGGACAGCAACAGCAAGGACAACAACAACAACAACAGCAAGATTTCTTCAGACCTATGATTACCATCAAGTAAGAACATTTATCTATGTGCTTCCCAAATTCTTCTTGAATGAAAATGTGTCTTATGAGTATTAATGAACTGTGCGAGCTTCATAAAAAAAATGTGACAACTTTGAAGTCCGCACCTCGATAGTACCAAATACTGTCAGTGGAGTCCTAAACGTGGACAACAGACAAAGGCAAGCCGCCTTCCTACGACACAAGAAAGAAACCAAACCGATGGAGTACAATCGGATGAAACCTTTTCGATCCCATATGGGAGCACTGCCAAATGGACCCGGAGATAGCGGTATCAATCCCTATCTCACCGTACCCTCCCTGGGAACTTGAGAAACCATGGATAATCACATCCATCGGTACAGGATCCATCAAAAAGTCAGACCCACTGCGACTAGCTGCCATTGCCAAAGCCATGGTACACGAACAGTACCAACACCATCTCCAAATCTACACGGACGGCTCTGTCCTGCAAGATGGAGAAGTTGGCAGCGCCTTCGTGATCCCAGACCTGGGAATCACCCAAAAGTACCACCTGAACAAAGGAGTCAGCATCTTCACTGCCGAACTGCTAGCCATCCTCATGGCATGCAACACTGTGAACGATATGCCGCAGCCCCCCAGAGCAGTCATCATACTGTCAGACTCAAAATCCTCTCCCCAAGCCCTAGAAAAGGCAGGAACAAAAACCAGACTGGAAATGCAGATGGAAATCCAATTTTTGGCACACCAAATCATCTGCAAAGGAACAGACTTGATACTCATGTGGCTCCCCTCCCACTCGGTAATAAATGGAAACGACCTAGCAGACAGATCTGCAAAATCGGCCACCATGCAAGATCGGAAAACCATTCAATCTGAACTATCCCAAACTGAAGTTGTGAACTGACCACATGAAAGACTATTGCCTAACCCTAACCCTATGTCCGCAAAGCCCGAACTGACCACATGAAAGACTATTGCCAGTCCCGCGGCCACCTCCACCGCCCAGACATAGGCAAACAGAGAATACCGAAACTACCCCCAAAAAAACTATGGTTACTGATGCGAATCAGAACCGACTGCCGAACGGCTGCCCTCCTCGGCAATACATGTGAGTGTGGAGCTGGCACCTCACTGGACCACCTCCTGACAGAGTGCCCAGCACTGGCTGACACTATGTCACCCCTCTGGGTGTACAGGCACACCCACGGCCTCAAAGCTTTCGACTTCATCCTGCCTCACCCTTCCCTAGGGATTGAGCCAATGAAGTTCCTGACCGATAGTCTCATTTCGAGTGGTCTTGACAGCTGGTTCTAGCTGTCACCCACTTCGATAAATCGATCAGGGTTAAGCCCTATGCCGAAAAAGATTAAGGGTATCCCAGGCTACTCTCGTAGGCCAAGGAAGCCTAGCGTCTTAACACCTGTCCTCTGGCCTGTGTGGCCGGGGGATTTCTCAGCAAGGGTGTTCTACCCGAACTGTCTTCACCATGAGAAGACCTTACAGTCTTCACAAAGAACGTCCATAAGGGTCGACAACCAATTGGACGATAATCTCACCTTCTCCTTCATAAAAAATGTCATGGTGTAGTGGTATATGATAATCGAACATTCAAACTAAATAATAGGTGTGTAGTCATAGTTGCAACAACTCTTAGAATAACTAGCTGATCTCATTCTGCCTGCTCTATCACTTATGCTCTCCACGTGCACAGCGCACGCCACATTCTTCATTGGTCAGTCTGGCACCAAACCACACTGTCTGCTCTATCACATATGCTCTCCATGTGCACAGCGCACGCCACATTCTTCATTGGTCAGTCTGGCACCAAACCACACTGTCTGCTCTATCACTTATGCTCTCCACGTGCACAGCGCACGCCACATTCTTCACAAGTCAGTCTGGCACCAAAACCACGCTATCTCTCCCATCCCACTGTCTGCTTCTACCGGCACTCTCCTACTAGACACGCGGCTATCAGCAGCAAGCCTTGTCTCTGTGTTCCATGCTTATCCTGTGTAGTGTTTAAAAAATGTGCTTAGTACATGATCCTTGTAGTGAGCTGTGTTTGCTCTGGATGTAATGCACGTGTCAGTGAACCCACAACAATAACAGTCAACTTACTATACATGGTTGTCATCAAGTAAATCAAGATGAGGGAAGGGGGTAGGGGCAGGTGTGGACTAAAGAACATTCCCAGATGATGACACAGAATGATAACAACAACAGTAACCATGGCAATAACAGTCAACTTACTATACATGGTTATCATCAAGTAAATCAAGATGGGGGAAGGGGGTAGGGGCAGGTGTGGACTAAAGAACGTTCCCAGATGATGGCACAAAATGATAGCAACAACAGTAACCATGGCAACAACAAAAACAACAACAGCAACAAGAGATTTTTGCAGACCTGTGATTGCCGTCAACTAACAGGGGTGGGGAGGGGGAGGTGGTGAAAGGGGGAGGTGGTGAAAGGGGGAGGGGGAGGTGGTGAAAGGGGGAGGGGGAGGTGGTGAAAGGGGGGGGGGGGAGGTGGAAAAGGGGAGGGGGAGGCTGTGGAAAGGAGAACCTTGGTGCTCTGCTGTCTAGGATTCTCATAGTCACAGTCTGTTGCTGTAATCACACCTCTGGTGCTCTGCTGTCTAGGATTCTCATAGTCACAGTCTGTTGCTGTAATCAAACCTCTGGTGCTCTGCTGTCTAGGATTCTCATAGTCACAGTCTGTTGCTGTAATCACACCTCTGGTGCTCTGCTGTCTAGGATTCTCATAGTCACAGTCTGTTGCTGTAATCACACCTCTGGTGCTCTGCTGTCTAGGATTCTCATAGTCACAGTCTGTTGCTGTAATCACACCTCTGGTGCTCTGCTGTCTAGGATTCTCATAGTCACAGTCTGTTGCTGTAATCAAACCTCTGGTGCTCTGCTGTCTAGGATTCTCATAGTCACAGTCTGTTGCTGTAATCAAACCTCTGGTGCTCTGCTGTCTAGGATTCTCATAATCACAGTCTGTTGCTGTAATCAAACCTTGGTGCTCTACTGTCTAGGATTCTCATAGTCACAGTCTGTTGCTGTAATCAAACCTCTGGCGCTCTGCTGTCTAGGATTCTCATAGTCACAGTCTGTTGCTGTAATCAAACCTCTGGTGCTCTGCTGTCTAGGATTCTCATAGTCACAGTCTGTTGCTGTAATCAAACCTTGGTGCTCTACTGTCTAGGATTCTCATAGTCACAGTCTGTTGCTGTAATCAAACCTCTGGCGCTCTGCTGTCTAGGATTCTCATAGTCACAGTCTGTTGCTGTAATCAAACCTCTGGTGCTCTGCTGTCTAGGATTCTCATAGTCACAGTCTGTTGCTGTAATCACACCTCTGGTGCTCTGCTGTCTAGGATTCTCATAGTCACAGTCTGTTGCTGTAATCAAACCTTGGTGCTCTGCTGTCTAGGATTCTCATAGTCACAGTCTGTTGCTGTAATCAAACCTCTGATGCTCTGCTGTCTAGGATTCTCATAGTCACAGTCTGTTGCTGTAATCAAATCTCTGATGCTCTGTCTGTCTAGGATTCTCATAGTCACAGTCTGTTGCTGTAATCAAATCTCTGGTGCTCTGCTGTCTAGGATTCTCATAGTCACAGTCTGTTGCTGTAATCAAATCTCTGGTGCTCTGCTGTCTAGGATTCTCATAGTCACAGTCTGTTGCTGTAATCAAACCTCTGATGCTCTGCTGTCTAGGATTCTCATAGTCACAGTCTGTTGCTGTAATCAAATCTCTGGTGCTCTGCTGTCTAGGATTCTCATAGTCACAGTCTGTTGCTGTAATCAAACCTTGGTGCTCTGCTGTCTAGGATTCTCATAGTCACAGTCTGTTGCTGTAATCAAACCTCTGATGCTCTGTTGTCTAGGATTCTCATAGTCACAGTCTGTTGCTGTAATCAAACCTCTGATGCTCTGCTGTCTAGGATTCTCATAGTCACAGTCTGTTGCTGTAATCAAACCTCTGATGCTCTGTTGTCTAGGATTCTCATAGTCACAGTCTGTTGCTGTAATCAAACCTCTGATGCTCTGCTGTCTAGGATTCTCATAGTCACAGTCTGTTGCTGTAATCAAACCTTGGTGCTCTGCTGTCTAGGATTCTCATAGTCACAGTCTGTTGCTGTAATCAAACCTCTGATGCTCTGCTGTCTAGGATTCTCATAGTCACAGTCTGTTGCTGTAATCAAATCTCTGATGCTCTGTTGTCTAGGATTCTCATAGTCACAGTCTGTTGCTGTAATCACACCTCTGATGCTCTGCATGCTGTCTAGGATTCTCATAGTCACAATCTGTTGCTGTAATCAAACATCTGATGCTCTGCATGCTGTGTAGGATTCTCATAGTCACAGTCTGTTGCTGTAATCAAATAGCCTCTGGTGCTCTGCTGTCTGTCTGTTAAATGTTTCATCACCTCTTAACCTGACACTGGTCTGTTGTCACTATTACCTGTATATGTAACAATCCATGGATTGGCCTTTGGGGACCTTCCCTCAGGATGACGGTTTCTTTGGCTGAGAAAGTGGGGATACATCTTGGGGAATGTGTCCCTATTACAAACAAATTCTAGCCCAGCCTGCCGGAATAGCAACTACCCCCACTGCTATCTGGCCATCCTGGTGGGACATGACTGATTGGCATGCAGATGAACAGTCTGTGGTCTAACGGTCTGTCATGTGGTGCTCTGCGGTCTGTTGTTCTGTGAGCACAGAGGTATCAGAGAGAAGTGCAGAGTGTCACAGACCTCCACTCACTCACTGTTCCTCAGTAACATCATTGTTTTTTAAGTATGTTGTTCATACTCTATTCATCTGTTGTTTTCTAACAGTCTGTTGTCTGTAATCTATTTATCTGTTGTTTTCTAACAGTCTGTAGGTACGTATCACCAAAGTGTGACAGACTTCCAGTTCCTGTGCAGTGTGGCTACAGTATGTTGTCTGTACTCTATCCATCTGTTGTCTGTTTCTGTCCACACAGAGGCACGTGTCATCAGAGTGTGACAGACTTCCAGTTCCTGTGCAGTGTGGCTACAGTATGTTGTCTGTACTCTATCCATCTGTTGTCTGTTTCTGTCCACACAGAGGCACGTGTCATCAGAGTGTGACAGACTTCCAGTTCCTGTGCAGTGTGGCTACAGTATGTTGTCTGTACTCTATCCATCTGTTGTCTGTTTCTGTCCACACAGAGGCACGTGTCATCAGAGTGTGACAGACTTCCAGTTCCTGTGCAGTCGTGCTGTGGGTCGGCTGATGGACGTATGTTACAAACTGAACCCCCATCACTGTATGGACCTGACCTGTAGGGCAGCACTGGGCTTCCTCAACAGACATTTAGGTGGGTGAGTCTATCTAAGGAGTGGGGGTGGAGGGTCTGGACTCTATCCATCAAACTGTTTCTGTCCACACAGAGGCACTGTAGTGTGGACCTGACCTGTAGGGCAGCACTGGGCTTCCTCAACAGACATATGGGTGGGTGAGTCTATCTAAGGAGGGGTGAGGGGTGGAGAGAGGGGTGTATGCCACAAACTGGAGTGTCACCTGTACAGCAACAGTGGGCTTCCTCAACAGACATCTAGGTGGGTGAGTCTATCTAAGGACTGTATGGACCTGACCTGTAGGGCAGCACTGGGCTTCCTCAACAGGGGTGGGGGTAAGGAGAGGGGTGGGGGGGGTGTATGTCACAAACTGGAGTGTCACCTGTAGGGCAGCACTGGGCTTCCTCAACAGACATCTAGGTGGGTGAGTCTATCTAAGGAGGGGTGGGGGTGGAGAGGGGGGGTGTATGTCACAAACTGGAGTGTCACCTGTAGGGCAGCACTGGGCTTCCTCAACAGACATCTAGGTGGGTGAGTCTATCTAAGGAGGGGTGAGGGGTGGAGAGGGGGGGTGTATGTCACAAACTGGAGTGTCACCTGTACAGCAACAGTGGGCTTCCTCAACAGACATCTAGGTGGGTGAGTCTATCTAAGGAGGGGTGGGGGTGGAGAGGGGGGGTGTATGTCACAAACTGGAGTATCACCTGTACAGCAACAGTGGGCTTCCTCAACAGACATCTAGGTGGTGAGTCTATCTAAGGAGGGGTGGGGGTGGAGAGGGGGGGTGTATGTCACAAACTGGAGTATCACCTGTAGAGCAGCACTGTGCTTCTTCAACAGACATCTAGGTGGGTGAGTCTATCTAAGGAGGGGTGAGGGGTGGAGAGAGGGGTGTATGCCACAAACTGGAGTGTCACCTGTACAGCAACAGTGGGCTTCCTCAACAGACATCTAGGTGGGTGAGTCTATCTAAGGAGGGGTGGGGGTGGAGAGGGGGGGTGTATGTCACAAACTGGAGTGTCACCTGTAGAGCAGCACTGTGCTTCTTCAACAGACATCTAGGTGGGTGAGTCTATCTAAGGAGGGGTGGGGGTGGAGAGGGGGGGTGTATGTCACAAACTGGAGTGTCACCTGTACAGCAACAGTGGGCTTCCTCAACAGACATCTAGGTGGGTGAGTCTATCTAAGGAGGGGTGGGGGTGGAGAGGGGGGGTGTATGTCACAAACTGGAGTGTCACCTGTAGGGCAGCAGTGGGCTTCCTCAACAGACATCTAGGTGGGTGAGTCTATCTAAGGAGGGGTGGGGGTGGAGAGGGGGGGTGTATGTCACAAACTGGAGTGTCACCTGTAGGGCAGCACTGGGCTTCCTCAACAGACATCTAGGTGGGTGAGTCTATCTAAGGAGGGGTGAGGGGTGGAGAGAGGGGTGTATGCCACAAACTGGAGTGTCACCTGTACAGCAACAGTGGGCTTCCTCAACAGACATCTAGGTGGGTGAGTCTATCTAAGGAGGGGTGAGGGGTGGAGAGGGGGGGTGTATGTCACAAACTGGAGTGTCACCTGTACAGCAGCACTGGGCTTCCTCAACAGACATCTAGGTGGGTGAGTCTATCTAAGGAGGGGTGGGGGTGGAGAGGGGGGGTGTATGCCACAAACTGGAGTGTCACCTGTACAGCAACAGTGGGCTTCCTCAACAGACATCTAGGTGGGTGAGTCTATCTAAGGAGGGGTGGGGGTGGAGAGGGGGGGTGTATGTCACAAACTGGAGTGTCACCTGTACAGCAACAGTGGGCTTCCTCAACAGACATCTAGGTGGGTGAGTCTATCTAAGGAGGGGTGAGGGGTGGAGAGGGGGGTGTATGCCACAAACTGGAGTGTCACCTGTACAGCAACAGTGGGTGAGTGGAGACATGGTAGGGGGTGGAGGGTGGGGGTGGAAGGGGGGGGGGGGGTGTATGCCACAAACTGGAGTGTCACCTGTAGAAGCAACAGTGGGCTTCCTCAACAGACATCTAGGTGGGTGAGTCTATCTAAGGAGGGGTGGGGGTGGAGGGGGGGGTGTATGCCACAAACTGGAGTGTCACCTGTAGAGCAACAGTGGGCTTCCTCAACAGACATCTAGGTGGGTGAGTCTATCTAAGGAGGGGTGGGGGTGGAGAGGGGGGGTGTATGTCACAAACTGGAGTGTCACCTGTAGAGCAACAGTGGGCTTCCTCAACAGACATCTAGGTGGGTGAGTCTATCTAAGGAGGGGTGGGGGTGGAGAGGGGGGGTGTATGTCACAAACTGGAGTGTCACCTGTAGAGCAACAGTGGGCTTCCTCAACAGACATCTAGGTGGGTGAGTCTATCTAAGGAGGGGTGGGGGTGGAGAGGGGGGGTGTATGTCACAAACTGGAGTGTCACCTGTAGAGCAGCACTGTGCTTCCTCAACAGACATCTAGGTGGGTGAGTCTATCTAAGGAGGGGTGGGGGTGGAGAGGGGGGGTGTATGTCACAAACTGGAGTGTCACCTGTAGAGCAGCACTGGGCTTCCTCAACAGACATCTAGGTGGGTGAGTCTATCTAAGGAGGGGTGGGGGTGGAGAGGGGGGGTGTATGTCACAAACTGGAGTGTCACCTGTAGAGCAACAGTGGGCTTCCTCAACAGACATATAGGTGGGTGGAGTCTATCTAAGGAGGGTGAGGGTGGAGAGAGGGGGTGTATGTCACAAACTGGAGTGTCACCTGTAGAACAACAGTGGGCTTCCTCAACAGACATATAGGTGGGTGGATCTATCTAAGGAGGGTGAGGGTGGAGAGAGGGGGTGTATGTCACAAACTGGAGTGTCACCTGTAGAACAACAGTGGGCTTCCTCAACAAACATATGGGTGAGTCAATGGAAAAATGGTGTAAGGAGGGGGGGGGGGGGTATCATGTTAAAAGTAGACCCCTCACGTATGTACAACCATGGTGGCTTATTGGTTGTAAATGTTTCCATTTAATTTTGTTTTAGAAAACAAACCGCAAAAGTATATTTGAGCCAAAGAAAAAAATCTATCGTAAATGTGAGTCACTTAAGTGAGGTCCTTGCGATGTTTCAGGGCTGGAGGGTCGACCTCAACATGAGGATGTTCTGTCAGGACAACACCCCCTCACCATCCATGGAACCAACGTGGACCTGGCCTGAGGGTGTGTCTCCCAGAACATTGTGTGAGGACATCACCCCCTCACCATCCATGGAACCAACGTGGACCTGAACTGAGGGTGTGTCTCCCAGAACATTGTGTGAGGACATCACCCCCTCACCATCCATGGAACCAACGTGGACCTGAACTGGGGGTGTGTCTCCCAGAACATTGTGTGAGGACATCACCCCCTCACCATCCATGGAACCAATGTGGACCTGGCCTGAGGGTGTGTCTCCCAGAACATTGTGTGAGGACATCACCCCTCACCATCCATGGAACCAATGTGGACCTGGCCTGAGGGTGTGTCTCCCAGAACATTGTGTGAGGACAACACCCCCTCACCATCCATGGAACCAACATGGACCTGGCCAGAGAGTGTGTCTCCCAGAACATTGTGTGAGGACAACACCCCCTCACCATCCATGGAACCAACATGGACCTGGCCTGAGGGTGTGTCTTCCAGAACATTGTGTGAGGACATCACCCCCTCACCATCCATGGAACCAACATGGACCTGGCCAGAGGGTGTGTCTCCCAGAACATTGTGTGAGGACAACACCCCCTCACCATCCATGGAACCAACGTGGACCTGAACTGAGGGTGTGTCTCCCAGAACATTGTGTGAGGACATCACCCCCTCACCATCCATGGAACCAACGTGGACCTGGCCTGAGGGTGTGTCTCCCAGAACATTGTGTGAGGACATCACCCCCTCACCATCCATGGAACCAACGTGGACCTGAACTGAGGGTGTGTCTCCCAGAACATTGTGTGAGGACATCACCCCCTCACCATCCATGGAACCAACATGGACCTGGCCAGAGGGTGTGTCTCCCAGAATATTGTGTGAGGACAACACCCCCTCACCATCCATGGAACCAACGTGGACCTGGCCTGAGGGTGTGTCTTCCAGAACATTGTGTGAGGACATCACCCCCTCACCATCCATGGAACCAACGTGGACCTGGCCAGAGGGTGTGTCTCCCAGAACATTGTGTGAGGACATCACCCCCTCACCATCCATGGAACCAACGTGGACCTGAACTGGGGGTGTGTCTCCCAGAACATTGTGTGAGGACATCACCCCCTCACCATCCATGGAACCAACGTGGACCTGGCCTGAGGGTGTGTCTCCCAGAACATTGTGTGAGGACATCACCCCCTCACCATCCATGGAACCAATGTGGACCTGGCCTGAGGGTGTGTCTCCCAGAACATTGTGTGAGGACAACACCCCCTCACCATCCATGGAACCAACATGGACCTGGCCAGAGAGTGTGTCTCCCAGAACATTGTGTGAGGACAACACCCCCTCACCATCCATGGAACCAACATGGACCTGGCCTGAGGGTGTGTCTTCCAGAACATTGTGTGAGGACATCACCCCCTCACCATCCATGGAACCAACGTGGACCTGGCCAGAGGGTGTGTCTCCCAGAACATTGTGTGAGGACAACACCCCCTCACCATCCATGGAACCAACGTGGACCTGGCCTGAGGGTGTGTCTCCCAGAACATTGTGTGAGGACAACACCCCCTCACCATCCATGGAACCAACGTGGACCTGGCCTGAGGGTGTGTCTCCCAGAACATTGTGTGAGGACAACACCCCCTCACCATCCATGGAACCAACATGGACCTGGCCTGAGGGTGTGTCTCCCAGAACATTGTGTGAGGACATCACCCCCTCACCATCCATGGAACCAACATGGACCTGGCCAGAGGGTGTGTCTCCCAGAATATTGTGTGAGGACAACACCCCCTCACCATCCATGGAACCAACGTGGACCTGAACTGAGGGTGTGTCTCCCAGAACATTGTGTGAGGACATCACCCCCTCACCATCCATGGAACCAACGTGGACCTGGCCTGAGGGTGTGTCTCCCAGAACATTGTGTGAGGACATCACCCCCTCACCATCCATGGAACCAACGTGGACCTGAACTGAGGGTGTGTCTCCCAGAACATTGTGTGAGGACATCACCCCCTCACCATCCATGGAACCAACATGGACCTGGCCAGAGGGTGTGTCTCCCAGAATATTGTGTGAGGACAACACCCCCTCACCATCCATGGAACCAACGTGGACCTGGCCTGAGGGTGTGTCTCCCAGAACATTGTGTGAGGACATCACCCCCTCACCATCCATGGAACCAACGTGGACCTCAACTGAGGGTGTGTCTCCCAGAATATTGTCAGGTCATCACCTTGTGCCCTGTTTCTTTGACATGTGTGGTTGTCATGAGTGCCCGTGACAAACCGAAATGCCTTGTGCGTCCCTTGCTGTATGATCACAGGGAAAATGGTAGAATGTACACCTTGGGTGTCACGAAGAAGCAGTATGAAGACCCGTTAATTTGAAAGGCCTTTAATTGTATAACTTACACCTTGAGCGTCTTGAAGTAGTATGAAACACCGTTAATTTGAAAGGCCTTTAATTGTATAACTTACACCTTGGGCGTCGTGAAGCAGTATGAAGCCCCGTTAATTTGAAAGGCCTTTAATTGTATAACTTACACCTTGGGCGTCGTGAAGCAGTATGAAGCCCCGTTAATTTGAAAGGCCTTTAATTGTATAGCTTACACCTTGGGCGTCGTGAAGCAGTATGAAGCACCGTTAATTTGAAAGGCCTTTAATTGTATAGCTTACACCTTGGACGTCGTGAAGCAGTATGAAGCCCCGTTAATTTGAAAGGCCTTTAATTGTATAACTTACACCTTGGACGTCGTGATGCAGTATGAAGCCCCGTTAATTTGAAAGGCCTTTAATTGTATAACTTACACCTTGGGCGTCGTGAAGCAGTATGAAGCCCCGCTAATTTGAAAGGCCTTTAATTGTATAACTTACACCTTGGGCGTCGTGAAGCAGTATGAAGCACCGTTAATTTGAAAGGCCTTTAATTGTATAACTTACACCTTGGACCTCGTGAAGCAGTATGAAGCCCCGTTAATTTGAAAGGCCTTTAATTGCATAACTTACACCTTGGACGTCGTGAAGCAGTATGAAGCCCCGTTAATTTGAAAGGCCTTTGTATAATTTACACCTTGGACGTCGTGAAGCAGTATGAAACACCGTTAATTTGAAAGGCCTTTGTATAACTTACACCTTGGGCGTCGTGAAGCAGTATGAAACACCGTTAATTTGAAAGGCCTTTGAATAGCTTACACCTTGGACGTCGTGAAGCAGTATGAAACACCGTTAATTTGAAAGGCCTTTAATTGTATAACTTACACCTTGGACGTCGTGAAGCAGTATGAAACACCGTTAATTTGAAAGGCCTTTAATTCTATACCTTACACCTTGGACCTCGTGAAGCAGTATGAAGCCCCGTTAATTTGAAAGGCCTTTAATTGTATAACTTACACCTTGGGCGTCGTGAAGCAGTATGAAACACCGTTAATTTGAAAGGCCTTTAATTGTATAACTTACACCTTGGACGTCGTGAAGCAGTATGAAACACCGTTAATTTGAAAGGCCTTTGTATAATTTACACCTTGGACGTCGTGAAGCAGTATGAAACACCGTTAATTTGAAAGGCCTTTGTATAATTTACACCTTGGACGTCGTGAAGCAGTATGAAACACCGTTAATTTGAAAGGCCTTTGTATAATTTACACCTTGGACGTCGTGAAGCAGTATGAAACACCGTTAATTTGAAAGGCCTTTAATTGTATAACTTACACCTTGGACGTCGTGAAGAAGCAGTATGAAACACCGTTAATTAGAAAGGCCTTTAATTGCATAACTTACACCTTGGACGTCGTGAAGAAGCAGTATGAAACACCGTTAATTTGAAAGGCCTTTAATTGTATAACTTACACCTTGGACGTCGTGAAGCAGTATGAAACACCGTTAATTTGAAAGGCCTTTAATTGTATAACTTACACCTTGGACGTCGTGAAGCAGTATGAAACACCGTTAATTTGAAAGGCCTTTAATTGTATAACTTACACCTTGGACGTCGTGAAGCAGTATGAAACACCGTTAATTTGAAAGGCCTTTGTATAACTTACACCTTGGACGTCGTGAAGCAGTATGAAACACCGTTAATTTGAAAGGCCTTTAATTGTATAATTTACACCTTGGACGTCGTGAAGCAGTATGAAACACCGTTAATTTGAAAGGTCTTTAATTGTATAACTTACACCTTGGACGTCGTGAAGCAGTATGAAACACCGTTAATTTGAAAGGCCTTTAATTGTATAACTTACACCCTTGAAGCAGTATGAAACACCGTTCTTGAAAGGTCTTTAATTGTATAATTTACACCTTGGACGTCGTGAAGCAGTATGAAACACCGTTAATTTGAAAGGCCTTTAATTGTATAACTTACACCTTGGGCGTCGTGAAGCAGTATGAAACACCGTTAATTTGAAAGGCCTTTAATTGTATAGCTTACACCTTGGACGTCGTGAAGCAGTATGAAGCACCGTTAATTTGAAAGGCCTTTGTATAATTTACACCTTGGACGTCGTGAAGCAGTATGAAGCCCCGTTAATTTGAAAGGCCTTTGTATAATTTACACCTTGGACGTCGTGAAGCAGTATGAAGCCCCGTTAATTTGAAAGGCCTTTAATGTTCTGCTCAGGAGTCATACACAATACAAACTGTTGCTTTCTGTGAATGCCCACTGTAATGATGTTGAAGTGCCATTTTTTGCTGATGTTTTAAATGAACTTTATAGAATTGTTGTATTTTTTATAGTTTGTAGAATTTGTACAGTTTTGTTGTAAATAAAAATATAAATATTGTAACATGAAGACAGTGCTCATAACAAGCTGAAGTGCCTTTGTATTGCATCCCCTCTGTCATAAGAATAAGACTTTTATGTACTTCATGATATTGCTTCTTGACAGCCTATGACAAAGTGCAGTGTATTTTTGTCCGCCCTTGTATATGAACGGGAATATTATAAGATACATCCTGTTTCTGTGCAGTGTAATTTTGTATGCCTTTGTTGTATATGAACGGGCATATTATGAGATACATCCTGTTTCTGTGCAGTGTAATTTTGTATGCCTTTCTTGTATATGAACGGGAATATTATATATAAGATAATAAAATACATCCTGCTTCTGGTGAGTGCCTGTCACAAGCTGAAGTGCCGTTTTGTGTCTCTCTGATCTCAGTCTGGTGCTCTGGTTTCTTCATTTTGTTCTTGTTGTCTTCAGGGTTTACATTGATCCGATTTCAGATATATTTTTTAACGATTGGCCGATATGCTTTTACAACTGACGTTGGGTGGCTCTTCTTCTTCTTCAGGTCAATCAGCCAAATACATAAGGTTGAAGATATTTGCTGATATAATGAAAAAACCCTCAAAAAAACGGAGGTCACCACGCAGCGCCGAGACACAGCAGAAAGAAAGGAACAAATAATAGATAGATAATAGAAGTAAATAAAGAAATAATAAATTATACTTTTTAAAAAAAAGGGGGGATAGGTGGGGGCTATGTACGGTGGGAACGGAGGGGGGGGGGGGGGTAGGGTCAGTGTTCCTAGTCTGATACGCCCAGCATTAGTGGAGCTGCCGGACAGGCACAAAGCTTTTCAGCACCCAGCAAGCTGGGGACCTAGTCCAGCCCCAACTCAGCCTAACGCTGGGCCAGGCCCACAGTCGCCAGACCAGAAGAGGCAAAGCAACACAGGGGGCAGCAAGGGGAGGTGAAAGGGGGGAGGAGGGGGAGGGGGGCGTGAAGGTTTGGAAATCAGTTTGGGGAGCCAAGCCTGGACCTGAAGAGATCCTAGGTCTCAGCTTCCACAGTGTCCTGGGGGACAATCAGGAATTGTCTGAGGGAAAAAGGACTTCACACATTGTTTCTGCCTCGTTCCAGCTCTTTAACAATTACTTCACACATCGTTTCTGCCTCGTTCTAGCTCTTTAACAATTACTTCACACATTGTTTGTGCCTCGTTCTAGCTCTTTAACAATTACTTCACACATTGTTTGTGCCTCGTTCTAGCTCTTTAACAATTACTTCACACATTGTTTGTGCCTCGTTCTAGCTCTTTAACAATTACTTCACACATTGTTTGTGCCTCGTTCTAGCTCTTTAACAATTACTTCACACATTGTTTGTGCCTCGTTCTAGCTCTTTAACAATTACTTCACACATTGTTTGTGCCTCGTTCTAGCTCTTTAACAATTACTTCACACATTGTTTGTGCCTCGTTCTAGCTCTTTAACAATTACTTCACACATTGTTTGTGCCTCGTTCTAGCTCTTTAACAATTACTTCACACATTGTTTGTGCCTCGTTCTAGCTCTTTAACAATTACTTCACACATTGTTTGTGCCTCGTTCTAGCTCTTTAACAATTACTTCACACATTGTTTGTGCCTCGTTCTAGCTCTTTAACAATTACTTCACACATTGTTTGTGCCTCGTTCTAGCTCTTTAACAATTACTTCACACATTGTTTGTGCCTCGTTCTAGCTCTTTAACAATTACTTCACACATTGTTTGTGCCTCGTTCTAGCTCTTTAACAATTACTTCACACATTGTTTCTGCCTCGTTCTAGCTACAATTAGCTTTAACAATTACTTCACACATTGTTTGTGCCTCGTTCTAGCTCTTTAACAATTACTTCACAATTGTTTGTGCCTCGTTCCAGCTCAATTTTAACAATCACTTCAATAACATTGTGTTCCTAATTGTTTGTGCAGTAAGGATTCTAGCTATTTAAATGTGTACTTCATCCCACAATATTGCAGACAAAATCTTTTCTGTAGCTCTTTAACAATTAATTCACACATTGTTTTGGCTCGATGGCCAGCTGAAAGGGTTAACAATTACTTCACACATTGTTTGTGCCTCGTTCTAGCTCTTTAACAATTACTTCACACATCATCGGGTGGCATGTTTCTGCCTCGTTCTAGCTCTTTAACAATTACTTCAAACATTGTTTGTGCTTCGTTCTAGCTCTTTAACAATTACTTCACACATTGTTTGTGCCTCGTTCTAGCTCTTTAACAATTACTTCACACATTGTTTGACAAAATATTTTCTGCCTCGTTCTAGCTCTTTAACAATTACTTCACACATTGTTTGTGCCTCGTTCTAGCTCTTTAACAATTACTTCACACATTGTTTGTGCCTCGTTCTAGCTCTTTAACAATTACTTCACACATTGTTTCTGCCTCGTTCTAGCTCTTTAACAATTACTTCACACATTGTTTGTGCCTCGTTCTAGCTCTTTAACAATTACTTCACACATCGTTTGTGCCTCGTTCTAGCTCTTTAACAATTACTTCACACATTGTTTGTGCCTCGTTCTAGCTCTTTAACAATTACTTCACACATTGTTTGTGCCTCGTTCTAGCTCTTTAACAATTACTTCACACATTGTTTGTGCCTCGTTCTAGCTCTTTAACAATTACTTCACACATTGTTTGTGCCTCGTTCTAGCTCTTTAACAATTACTCCACACATTGTTTGTGCCTCGTTCTAGCTCTTTAACAATTACTTCACACATTGTTTCTGCCTCGTTCTAGCTCTTTAACAATTACTTCACACATTGTTTGTGCCTCGTTCTAGCTATTTAACAATTACTTCACACATTGTTTCTGCCTCGTTCTAGCTATTTAACAATTACTTCACACATTGTTTGTGCCTCGTTCTAGCTATTTAACAATTACTTCACACATTGTTTGTGCCTCGTTCTAGCTCTTTAACAATTACTTCACACATTGTTTGTGCCTCGTTCTAGCTCTTTAACAATTACTTCACACATTGTTTCTGCCTCGTTCTAGCTCTTTAACAATTACTTCACACATTGTTTGTGCCTCGTTCTAGCTCTTTAACAATTACTTCACACATTGTTTGTGCCTCGTTCTAGCTATTTAACAATTACTTCACACATTGTTTCTGCCTCGTTCTAGCTCTTTAACAATTACTTCACACATTGTTTCTGCCTCGTTCTAGCTATTTAACAATTACTTCACACATTGTTTGTGCCTCGTTCTAGCTATTTAACAATTACTTCACACATTGTTTCTGCCTCGTTCTAGCTCTTTAACAATTACTTCACACATTGTTTGTGCCTCGTTCTAGCTCTTTAACAATTACTTCACACATTGTTTGTGCCTCGTTCTAGCTCTTTAACAATTACTTCACACATTGTTTCTGCCTCGTTCTAGCTCTTTAACAATTACTTCACACATTGTTTCTGCCTCGTTCTAGCTCTTTAACAATTACTTCACACATTGTTTGTGCCTCGTTCTAGCTCTTTAACAATTACTTCACACATTGTTTGTGCCTCGTTCTAGCTATTTAACAATTACTTCACACATTGTTTGTGCCTCGTTCTAGCTCTTTAACAATTACTTCACACATTGTTTGTGCCTCGTTCTAGCTCTTTAACAATTACTTCACACATTGTTTCTGCCTCGTTCTAGCTCTTTAACAATTACTTCACACATTGTTTCTGCCTCGTTCTAGCTCTTTAACAATTACTTCACACATTGTTTCTGCCTCGTTCCAGCTCTTTAACAATTACTTCACACATTGTTTGTGCCTCGTTCTAGCTCTTTAACAATTACTTCACACATTGTTTCTGCCTCGTTCTAGCTATTTAACAATTACTTCACACATTGTTTCTGCCTCGTTCCAGCTCTTTAACAATTACTTCACACATTGTTTCTGCCTCGTTCCAGGTCTTTAACAATTACTTCACACATTGTTTGTGCCTCGTTCCAGCTCTTTAACAATAGGCCTGTATCCAACCTCTCTTTCATATAGAAAATCATTGAGAACTTAGTTCTTCATCAACTCATAGGCTATCTCAATGAACATCAACTCATCAGTCGTTCACAATCAGCGTACAGGCCATTTCACAGCACTGAA
>CM065706.1:44677375-44739875 GCA_017654935.2 Phymorhynchus buccinoides | reverse complement strand
CTGTTGTTTCCTGGCTCTTAACAATTACTTCACACATTTGCTTTCTGTTGTTTCCTGGCTCTTAACAATTACTTCACACATTTGCTTTCTGTTGTTTCCTGGCTCTTTAGCAATTACTTCACACATTTGCTTTCTGTTGTTTCCTGGCTCTTTAACAATTACTTCACACATTTGCTTTCTGTTGTTTCCTGGCTCTTAACAATTACTTCACACATTTGCTTTCTGTTGTTTCCTGGCTCTTAACAATTACTTCACACATTTGCTTTCTGTTGTTTCCTGTTGTTTGGCTCTTTAACAATTACTTCACACATTTGCTTTCTGTTGTTTCCTGGCTCTTTAACAATTACTTCACACATTTGCTTTCTGTTGTTACCTGGCTCTTAACAATTACTTCACACATTTGCTTTCTGTTGTTTCCTGGCTCTTAACAATTACTTCACACATTTGCTTTCTGTTGTTTCCTGCTCTTTAACAATTACTTCACACATTTGCTTTCTGTTGTTTCCTGGCTCTTAACATTATTCACATATTTGCTTTCTGTTGTTTCCTGGCTCTTAACAATTACTTCACACATTTGCTTTCTGTTGTTTCCTGGCTCTTAACAATTACTTCACACATTTGCTTTCTGTTGTTACCTGGCTCTTTAACAATTACTTCACACATTTGCTTTCTGTTGTTTCCTGGCTCTTTAACAATTACTTCACACATTTGCTTTCTGTTGTTTCCTGGCTTTGGGTTTCATTTCTCTCTTCTTTTTAAATGGATTCTCTGTTACGAGAATAGGTTTATGTTATGCTATCAATGCTGTTGTTGAGCTTGATCTTTGTTAGTATTACTATGAAGCTGTGATACATACTCATGACAAAAAATGGTGATTAATTAAATGTGCATGACACCAGCAGAATGGGACTTTATTTCTTAAAGCTTTACATTAGAAACAAACATGTGATAATGTATGTCCATATTCATGCTTTAGGTCAAACATGTGATAATGTATGTCCATATTCATGCTTTAGGTTAAACGTGTGATAATGTATGTCCATATTCATGCTTTAGGTCAAACGTGTGATAATGTATGTCCATATTCATGCTTTAGGTCAAACGTGTGATAATGTATGTCCATATTCATGCTTTAGGTCAAACATGTGATAATGTATGTCCATATTCATGCTTTAGGTCAAACGTATGATAATGTATGTCCATATTCATGCTTTAGGTCAAACGTGTGATAATGTATGTCCATATTCATGCTTTAGGTCAAACGTGTGATAATGTATGTCCATATTCATGCTTTAGGTCAAACGTGTGATAATGTATGTCCATATTCATGCTTTAGGTCAAACGTGTGATAATGTATGTCCATATTCATGCTTTAGGTCAAACGTGTGATAATGTATGTCCATATTCATGCTTTAGGTCAAACGTGTGATAATGTATGTCCATATTCATGCTTTAGGTCAAACGTGTGATAATGTATGTCCATATTCATGCTTTAGGTCAAACGTGTGATAATGTATGTCCATATTCATGCTTTAGGTCAAACGTGTGATAATGTATGTCCATATTCATGCTTTAGGTCAAACGTGTGATAATGTATGTCCATATTCATGCTTTAGGTCAAACGTGTGATAATGTATGTCCATATTCATGCTTTAGGTCAAACGTGTGATAATGTATGTCCATATTCATGCTTTAGGTCAAACGTGTGATAATGTATGTCCATATTCATGCTTTAGGTCAAACGTGTGATAATGTATGTCCATATTCATGCTTTAGGTCAAACGTGTGATAATGTATGTCCATATTCATGCTTTAGGTCAAACGTGTGATAATGTATGTCCATATTCATGCTTTAGGTCAAACGTGTGCGATGATTGTGCGTAATTCTTTCAAAAACAGCAAATGAGTATGCTAAAATATCTAATTACTCTTTACTCTTTTGTGGGGTTGTGTGTTCTTTGTGTGTGTGGTTTTTAAAACCCCCACATTTATTTATCTATTGTTTGCTGTTTACTTTGGAGAGTTAAAATGACGAGTAAAGGTAAAAGGTAAAGGTGTCCCATAGCCTATCAGCCGTAGGGGCAGTGAACTGCTAGAGGTTTACCGTGTCAAGGGCACGGCATCATGGAAGGCGGAGCCCATCCCTCTCCTTCCACCGCCTTTTAACCTTTCCTGAATGAATCAGGTACCCATTCACTGCTGTGGTGAGTAGTACAGGGTTAATTGTCTGTAAATAATGTTGGGGGGATTGGGGGGATTGATTAATCCCCCCAACGACCACAGCGGTCAAGGGACTAAAGGGACAGTTTCCTGTCAATGATGAGCGCAGATGCGTCATGCTGCCGTTATGCGCCTAACTAAAAATTAATTAGGCCCAGCATGCCCGACTTTGGCTGGAGGAAATCTTTTTGAAAGTGTTTCAGGAAAGGCAGAAAGATAGCAGATGACAGTAAGCAAAGGGAAAAGGCAGGAGAATGGACCTGGTAAGGCAGAAAGATAGCAGATGACAGTAAGCAAAGGGAAAAGGCAGGAGAATGGACCTGGTAAGGCAGAAAGATAGCAGATGACAGTAAGCAAAGGGAAAAGGCAGGAGAATGGACAGGAAAGGCAGACAGATAGCAGATGACAGTAAGCAAAGGGAAAAGGCAGGAGAATGGACAGGAAAGGCAGACAGATAGCAGATGACAGTAAGCAAAGGGAAAAGGCAGGAGAATGGACAGGAAAGGCAGAAAGATAGCAGATGACAGTAAGCAAAGGGAAAAGGCAGGAGAATGGACAGGAAAGGCAGAAAGATAGCAGATGACAGTAAGCAAAGGGAAAAGGCAGGAGAATGGACCTGGTAAGGCAGAAAGATAGCAGATGACAGTAAGCAAAGGGAAAAGGCAGGAGAATGGACAGGAAAGGCAGACAGATAGCAGATGACAGTAAGCAAAGGGAAAAGGCAGGAGAATGGACAGGAAAGGCAGACAGATAGCAGATGACAGTAAGCAAAGGGAAAAGGCAGGAGAATGGACAGGTAAGGCAGACAGATAGCAGATGACAGTAAGCAAAGGGAAAAGGCAGGAGAATGGACCAGTAAGGCAGAAAGATAGCAGATGACAGTAAGCAAAGGGAAAAGGCAGGAGAATGGACCAGGAAAGGCAGAAAGATAGCAGATGACAGTAAGCAAAGGGAAAAGGCAGGAGAATGGACCAGGTAAGGCAGAAAGATAGCAGATGACAGTAAGCAAAGGGAAAAGGCAGGAGAATGGACCAGTAAGGCAGACAGATAGCAGATGACAGTAAGCAAAGGGAAAAGGCAGGAGAATGGACAGGAAAGGCAGACAGATAGCAGATGACAGTAAGCAAAGGGAAAAGGCAGGAGAATGGACCAGTAAGGCAGACAGATAGCAGATGACAGTAAGCAAAGGGAAAAGGCAGGAGAATGGACCTGGTAAGGCAGAAAGATGGCAGATGACAGTAAGCAAAGGGAAAAGGCAGGAGAATGGACAGGAAAGGCAGAAAGATAGCAGATGACAGTAAGCAAAGGGAAAAGGCAGGAGAATGGACAGGAAAGGCAGACAGATAGCAGATGACAGTAAGTAAAGGGAAAAGGCAGGAGAATGGACAGGAAAGGCAGAAAGAGTCAGCAGATGACAGTAAGCAAAGGGGAAAAGGCAGGAGAATGGACAGGAAAGGCAGAAAGATAGCAGATGACAGTAAGTAAAGGGAAAAGGCAGGAGAATGGACCTGGTAAGGCAGAAAGATAGCAGATGACAGCAAGCAAAGGGAAAAGGCAGGAGAATGGACCAGTAAGGCAGACAGATAGCAGATGACAGTAAGCAAAGGGAAAAGGCAGGAGAATGGACCAGGAAAGGCAGAGCTAGATAGCAGATGACAGTAAGTAAAATAAAAAGGCAGGAGAATGGACCAGTAAGGCAGACAGATAGCAGATGACAGTAAGCAAAGGTAAAAGGCAGGAGAATGGACCTGGTAAGGCAGAAAGATGCAAGATGACAGCAAGTAAAAGGGAAAAGGCAATAGAATGGATTGGAAAGATGAAAGATAGCAGATGACAGTAAGCAAAGGGAAAAGGCAGAGTCAAAGAGAGTGACAGATTAGAGGAAGTTCCAAGCACAGAACTTCCAGAAGGTGGGGGAACGGGGGGAGTATCTTTGACTGTCTATGTGCTGTTATGCAAGCATACTTTTATTTGTATTGTCTTATATATGTGTGTGTGTGTGTGTGTGCACTTATATGCATAGTGGGTTTAATTATGTACATATACAGTGTATGTACATGTCTCCTAGTTTCTGTGATATTGCCACATTATAAAGCTATGCAATGCAATGTGAATAGAGTAAAATAATAAATATTGGTCAATGTCTGAGCTATACAATGCAATGTGAAAATATAGTAAAATAATAAATATTGATCGATGTTTAAGTTATACAATGCAATGTGAATAGAGTAAAATAATAAATATTGGTCAATGTTTAAGATATACAATGCAATGTGAATATGGAGTAAAATAATAAATATTGGTCAATGTCTGAGCTATGCAATGCAATGTGAAGAGTAAAATAATAAATATTGGTCAATGTCTGAGCTATGCAATGCAATGTGAATAGGGTAAAATAATAAATATTGGTCAATGTCTGAACTATGCAATGCAATGTGGAGTAAAATAATAAATATTGGTCAATGTCTGAACTATGCAATGCAATGTGAATAGAGTAAAATAATAAATATTGGTCAATGTCTGAGCTATGCACTGCAAACCATGTGATAGTAGTCATTGCTTTTTTGTTTTACTTTTTTTTTAGGACATTTTTACTTCCTCTCACATTCTTTGGTTTTCATAATGTATTTGATATGTTTGTGTGTTTGTTTTTATCTATACATTAAAATAGATTGATGATCTGATACTTCAGTACTATTTAGAGTATCTGTCTGTGATGAAATAGAAGGTAAATGGTGTGTGTGTGTGTGTGTGTGTGTGTGTGTGTGTGTGTGTGTGTGTGTGTGTGTGTGTGTGTGTGCGTGCGTGCGTGCGTGCGTGCGTGCGCGTGCGTGCGTGCGCGCGCGCGTGTGCGTGCGTGCGTGTGTGTGTGTGTGTGCGTGTGTGTGTGACGATTTGCTTAGTTTATCTTACTTCAATGATTCAAACACTGTAAATCTCTGATGGAACATACATAGTTCTCTGTCAAGCACACAGACCCAGACACACAGACCCAGACCCAGACATACAGACCCAGACACACAGACCCAGACACACTGACCCAGACATACAGACCCAGACACACTGACCCAGACACACCGACCCAGACACACCGACCCAGACACACAGACCCAAACCCAGACATACAGACCCAGACACACAGACCCAGACATACAGACCCAGACACACAGACCCAGACACACAGACCCAGACATACAGACCCAGACACACTGACCCAGACACACCGACCCAGACACACCGACCCAGTGAATACAGGGGAGTAATTAACAGCTTTATTGATTTCCGGCCATCAGATCATCAATACAATCCTGTACACAATGAGCTTTATTGATTTCCGGCCATCAGATCATCAATACAATCCTGTACACAATGAGCTTTATTGATTTCCGTCTATCAGATCATCAATACAATCATGTACACAATGAGCTTTATTGATTTCCGTCTATCAGATCATCAATACAATCATGTACACAATGAGCTTTACAACCAAGTTAAAGTTTAAAGAAAACGAAGACAGCTTTCCTCAAATATAATTAAAACACCATTTGTAAAAAACAAAAATTAAACTTTGTCAGTTGGAAATCAACTGAAACAAGACTGCAACATCAGTTACATCCATTTGCTTTGCTTAATTTTAAAAAAAACCCACCCAATAAATATCTCTTTACTCTCTCTCCCTTCCCCCTGCATTCTCCCCCTACCTTCCCATCCCCACAATTAAAAATAAAAATCAATGTTCTCATCCCTCTCCTTCACTCCATTACAAAAAACTAGTTGCACCAATGTCATGAGAAATGAACCTCAATTTGAGACATTGACAACAAAAATTGCATTTCTCCATAAAATGAAGTTTGTTGCAGCCTAAACTGCATGAATCTAATTCAAAATTCAAGCAAAGACCTCTATACTTGACAATTTGGACATGCACAAAACATGCTTTGTTTGTCGGACAGTGCACCCGCATGCAGAAAACTGGCCTACTATAACAAAGTAGTTATATAACAGTAACAATAGTTTTATAAGTAACTATAGCAAAATAGTGCATCGTGTTTAATTCGTGTCACCCAACAAATTGTCCAGCAGAATCATGCCACTACCGAAGCCTCTGCCTCATACCCCGGTAATTTGTTGTGCACAACAGCCTACTACCTCTCTCTCAAGTTTGGGAGGGCATTTCTACAATGAGACATTGGAGCACAAAGGGTTAAACTCTGCCTCATACCCCGGTAATTTGTTGTGCACAACAGCCTACTACCTCTCTCTCAAGTTTGGGAGGGCATTTCTACAATGAGACATTGGAGCACAAAGGGTTAAACTCTGCCTCATACCCCGGTAATTTGTTGTGCACAACAGCCTACTACCTCTCTCCCAAGTTTGGGAGGGCATTTCTACAATGAGACATTGGAGCACAAAGGGTTAAACTCTGTTTTAACTCGTGACAGACGCCTCCACAATCACTGTGGTAACCTAGCCATTGCAGATATCAGCACCATTGAAAGAAGAGACTGAGCTGAACAAAATGTCAGCTGAAAAGCAGAAGGTAGTATCACAGCACCAGCCTTCTTTCTCCCTGTTGCCTTTCTACCTTCTGGCTTTCAACACATGAAATAACCCCCCCCTCCTCCCTCTGCCAACCCCCCTCCCCCCTAAAAACAACAACCCCACATACAAACTGAGACAACTTATTTGCATATCAAATCATGCCCATTTCGTCATGAAACAGAAACACCCGAAGGTGCTGATGGAACCTGCATCAAATCATGCCCATTTCGTCATGAAACAGAAACACCCGAAGGTGCTGATGGAACCTGCATCAAATCATGCCCATTTCGTCATGAAACAGAAACACCCGAAGGTGCTGATGGGACCCAGAGATGCAGCAGGGCATCAAATCATGCCCATTTCGTCAGAATCATCTTACCTCAGAAGCGTAAAGAGGTTATTATTACGAATTAAATAACGTTTATCATGTTTAGAGGACAGATAATTTGCAACAGATAATTGCGAGGACCCCTGTCGTTAAACACACAATTATCAACATCTGAACCATTCAATCATAGTAGTATAAAGTTTGTTTTCAACACATAATGACATTATTTGCAATAGTTTCCCCCATTGATTCAAGCCACTGAAGTAAAAATGCACATCTCTTATTTTTATTGCACAATATAAAATAAAATAAATCACATTCTAAAGGGACTTTTTTAAGAAAACAAATGGGACTGGTATTCTGTGGCAGAAAACATACATGCTGCCACGCATACTTCATTATGTGGATCTATGCTTCATGGTACCATCATTATTTTATATTTTACTATTAGGCTACACTTTTTACTTCACTCACCATATTCTATGTACTTTTAGACAACACTTGTTTGCTAAGATCAAAACCGCTGCACCTTATAACATGACTGATAATATAGTCGGAAACCATTAGAACAAAATGAGAATATTGCGTAAATTTGGATTATTATTCGTTAGTGACGTCCTTAGTGGTAAGGACAGTTGAGTATCAGGGGCGCTTGGTGCCAGACGTTCCCGCCTCAGTCTAGAGCATGGTAGCCAGACTGGACGGACGTACCCGCATTTCAGTCGTAACCTGTTCCCTTTCATTTTATCAATGACTATCGACACAGATTTGGCATTTATAGCACAGTAGCACAGTATTGGGGTCTGCAACGAACACCTTTTGCAAGAGTGAATGCCCTTGGTGGGTGGGGGAAGATGGTTCAGTACTGACCAAACAGGGGGATAACTCGCCAATAACCCTATTTGATGCCACTAAATGGCTGCCTTTCGCAAGAGTGAATGTCCTTGTCAGTACTGACCAGCAAGGGCATCACTCTCACTGTCAAGGGCGTTAATAACCCTAGTTGCAGAGTCCTATAACCGGCGTTTTGCGCTGCTGTTTTGTGCGAGGAGACCAGTGTCTTAACACGGTTGTCTTTATTTTAATCCGGTGTTCGGACTGTTCCGCACTGTTGATTTGTACCTGGCCTTTGGCTGCAAATGGCTCGAATTATGTTTTTTATGGCATTGTGGTTGACGATGTTTGTGCCTTGGCTGCCTGTGTGAATAACATCTTTAGTCTTACCGCTCTGGGAATGGTGTTTGTACAACTTTGAGTGATATTTGTTTGCTTTGACGTCACGTTATATCGTGAGCCGAGCTTTGTGCTAACTTGACAGAGTGTGATAAGCCTACCATTATGGCAGAAAATAGACATAGTGACGATGAGATCAAATCAGAGAATGAAAGTCAACTCCGAAAATTAGATGCTAAATACTCTAGGCAATTTGAAGCGATCACATCAATGTTGATGTCTAACTGTCGACCTGAGGCTTCCCACTATTCCTCCCTTTCCATCATGTCTAACTGTCGACGTGAGGCTTCCCACCATTCCTCCCTTTCCATCATGTCTAACTGTCGACCTGAGGCTTCCCACTATTCCTCCCTTTCCATCATGTCTAACTGTCGACCTGAGGCTTCCCACCATTCCTCCCTTTCCATCATGTCTAACTGTCGACGTGAGGCTTCCCACCATTCCTCCCTTTCCATCATGTCTAACTGTCGACCTGAGGCTTCCCACTATTCCTCCCTTTCCATCATGTCTAACTGTCGACATGAGGCTTCCCACTATTCCTCCCTTTCCATCATGTCTAACTGTCGACATGAGGCTTCCCACTATTCCTCCCTTTCCATCATGTCTAACTGTCGACGTGAGGCTTCCCACTATTCCTCCCTTTCCATCATGTCTAACTGTCGACATGAGGCTTCCCACTATTCCTCCCTTTCCATCATGTCTAACTGTCGACATGAGGCTTCCCACTATTCCTCCCTTTCCATCATGTCTAACTGTCGACCTGAGGCTTCCCACTATTCCTCCCTTTCCATCATGTCTAACTGTCGACCTGAGGCTTCCCACTATTCCTCCCTTTCCATCATGTCTAACTGTCGACCTGAGGCTTCCCACTATTCCTCCCTTTCCATCATGTCTAACTGTCGACCTGAGGCTTCCCACTATTCCTCCCTTTCCATCATGTCTAACTGTCGACGTGAGGCTTCCCACTATTCCTCCCTTTCCATCATGTCTAACTGTCGACCTGAGGCTTCCCACTATTCCTCCCTTTCCATCATGTCTAACTGTCGACCTGAGGCTTCCCACTATTCCTCCCTTTCCATCATGTCTAACTGTCGACCTGAGGCTTCCCACTATTCCTCCCTTTCCATCATGTCTAACTGTCGACGTGAGGCTTCCCACTATTCCTCCCTTTCCATCATGTCTAACTGTCGACATGAGGCTTCCCACTATTCCTCCCTTTCCATCATGTCTAACTGTCGACGTGAGGCTTCCCACTATTCCTCCCTTTCCATCATGTCTAACTGTCGACGTGAGCTTCCCACTATTCCTCCCTTTCCATCATGCTTCCCAGGCTTCCATTCCTCCCTTTCCATCATGTCTAACTGTCGACATGAGGCTTCCCACTATTCCTCCCTTTCCATCATGTCTAACTGTCGACCTGAGGCTTCCCACCATTCCTCCCTTTCCATCATGTCTAACTGTCGACATGAGGCTTCCCACTATTCCTCCCTTTCCATCATGTCTAACTGTCGACATGAGGCTTCCCACTATTCCTCCCTTTCCATCACATCTTCCACCGACCCTGTTTCTCAGTCCGTCATGCCATGAAGACAAGAAAAAAAGGGAGAAATAAACTATTCCTTTTAAATCGTTCTTTCTTTCCCCGTCATCAATAAAATTGCAAAAAAAAGAACAACAAAAAATGGAAGTTAACTAGTTATACATAAAGTAGAAAAATCACCGCTTTGTAAACTTTGTATAATTGATCTACTAGGATACAGAGACTATACAGAGACTATACAGAGACTATAGGGTCTGTACAAAGTAAAATGATCGGCTAGATAAAAAGCGTGATGATAAAATACAACAATAGTATTAGAATGATCAACACACACACACACAATTTTCTGCACATGTTTAACAAGTGTTCAGCTTTTCTAGGCCATGCATAAAAGCAACAAAAGTGCTCCGAAAAACATTACATTTGTGAAAGAAAACCAATCCCTAAGAGAACGTTTGCAGCAAGACAGTTTAACAAGTTGGCACCAAGGGACATAACCTCAACATTCACAGTTCATTACCTCAAAGCTATCGCCAAACATCTCAGCAAACAAAATGGCATAGCTATTTTAATCAGAAATGTTAACAGTTGTGTGTGATTTCAAAAATATATTATCAAAATTAATTAGTATACGTAATGAAGTTATCACCATCAATTATTTCCTTAAAATCAGCATGCAGTTAAGAACAATGAAAGGCTGCGCCCTCACAAGATAATTTTCTCTGACGTACATGTACAAATTGCAAATGGAGCGTTTTCAGCCGAAACTGGCTATCTGCCTTCTGAGGGCCTTCTCAGATAGAACACTTACAGCATGCAGCCCCTGAAATAGCTCCTTCACTATTATCTACTGCATATAGCTTCTTCACTATCAAAAAGTATCATCTACTACAAATAGCTTCTTCACTATCATCTACTGCATATAGCTTCAGTTCTTCACTATCATCTACTGCATATAGCTTCAGTTCTTCACTATCATCTGCTGCAAATAGCTCCTTCACTATCATCTGCTGCATATAGCTCCTTCACTATCATCTACTGCATATAGCTCCTTCACTATCACCTGCTGCATATAGCATCTTCACTATCACCTGCTGCATATAGCTCCTTCACTATCATCTACTGCATATAGCTCCTTCACTATCATCTGCTGCATATAGCTCCTTCACTATCACCTGCTGCACATAGCTCCTTCACTATCATCTACTGCATATAGCTTCAGTTCTTCACTATCATCTACTGCATATAGCTTCAGTTCTTCACTATCATCTGCTGCAAATAGCTCCTTCACTATCATCTACTGCATATAGCTCCTTCACTATCATCTGCTGCACATAGCTCCTTCACTATCATCTACTGCAAATAGCTCCTTCACTATCATCTACTGCATATAGCTCCTTCACTATCATCTACTGCATATAGCTCCTTCACTATCATCTGCTGCATATAGCTCCTTCACTATCATCTGCTGCATATAGCTCCTTCACTATCATCTGCTGCATATAGCTCCTTCACTATCATCTACTGCAAATAGCTCCTTCACTATCATCTACTGCATATAGCTCCTTCACTATCATCTGCTGCATATAGCTCCTTCACTATCATCTGCTGCATATAGCTCCTTCACTATCATCTACTGCATATAGCTCCTTCACTATCATCTGCTGCATATAGCTCCTTCACTATCATCTACTGCATATAGCTCCTTCACTATCATCTGCTGCATATAGCTCCTTCACTATCATCTACTGCATATAGCTCCTTCACTATCATCTACTGCATATAGCTCCTTCACTATCATCTAGCTCCTTCACTATCATCTGCTCCTTCACTATCATCTGCTGCATATAGCTCCTTCACTATCATCTACTGCATATAGCTCCTTCACTATCATCTACTGCATATAGCTCCTTCACTATCATCTACTGCATATAGCTCCTTCACTATCATCTGCTGCATATAGCTCCTTCACTATCATCTACTGCATATAGCTCCTTCACTATCATCTACTGCATATAGCTCCTTCACTATCATCTACTGCATATAGCTCCTTCACTATCATCTACTGCATATAGCTCCTTCACTATCATCTACTGCATATAGCTCCTTCACTATCATCTACTGCATATAGCTCCTTCACTATCATCTGCTGCATATAGCTCCTTCACTATATAGCTTCACTATCATCTGCTTCACTATCATCTTCACTGCATATAGCTCCTTCACTATCATCTACTGCATATAGCTCCTTCACTATCATCTGCTGCATATAGCTTCTTCACTATCATCTGCTCCTTCACTATCATCTACTGCATATAGCTCCTTCACTATCATCTACTGCATATAGCTCCTTCACTATCATCTGCTGCATATAGCTCCTTCACTATCATCTGCTGCATATAGCTCCTTCACTATCATCTGCTGCATATAGCTCCTTCACTATCATCTGCTCCTTCACTATATCTACTGCATATAGCTCCTTCACTATCATCTGCTGCATATAGCTCCTTCACTATCATCTGCTGCATATAGCTCCTTCACTATCATCTGCTGCATATAGCTCCTTCACTATCATCTGCTGCATATAGCTTCTTCACTATCATCTGCTCCTTCACTATCATCTACTGCATATAGCTCCTTCACTATCATCTGCTGCATATAGCTCCTTCACTATCATCTGCTCCTTCACTATCATCTACTGCATATAGCTCCTTCACTATCATCTGCTGCATATAGCTCCTTCACTATCATCTGCTGCATATAGCTCCTTCACTATCATCTACTGCATATAGCTCCTTCACTATCATCTGCTGCATATAGCTCCTTCACTATCACCTGCTGCATATAGCTCCTTCACTATCATCTGCTGCATATAGCTCCTTCACTATCATCTGCTCCTTCACTATCATCTACTGCATATAGCTCCTTCACTATCATCTGCTCCTTCACTATCTACTGCATATAGCTCCTTCACTATCATCTGCTGCATATAGCTCCTTCACTATCATCTGCTGCATATAGCTTATTCACTATCATCTACTGCATATAGTTCCTTCACTATCATCTACTGCATATAGCTCCTTCACTATCACCTGCTGCATATAGCTCCTTCACTATCATCTGCTGCATATAGCTCCTTCACTATCATCTGCTCCTTCACTATCATCCGCTCCTTCACTATCATCTACTGCATATAGCTCCTTCACTATCATCTGCTGCATATAGCTCCTTCACTATCATCTGCTCCTTCACTATCATCTACTGCATATAGCTCCTTCACTATCAGCTCCTTCACTATCATCTGCTCCTTCACTATCATCTACTGCATATAGCTCCTTCACTATCATCTGCTGCATATAGCTCCTTCACTATCATCTCTGCTGCATATAGCTCCTTCACTATCATCTGCTGCATATAGCTCCTTCACTATCATCTGCTGCATATAGCTCCTTCACTATCATCTGCTGCATATAGCTCCTTCACTATCATCTGCTCCTTCACTATCATCTGCTGCATATAGCTCCTTCACTATCATCTACTCCTTCACTATCATCTGCTGCATATAGCTCCTTCACTATCATCTGCTCCTTCACTATCATCTGCTGCATATAGCTCCTTCACTATCATCTGCTGCATATAGCTCCTTCACTATCATCTGCTGCATATAGCTCCTTCACTATCATCTGCTGCATATAGCTCCTTCACTATCATCTGCTGCATATAGCTCCTTCACTATCATCTGCTGCATATAGCTCCTTCACTATCATCTGCTGCATATAGCTCCTTCACTATCATCTGCTGCATATAGCTCCTTCACTATCATCTGCTGCATATAGCTCCTTCACTATCATCTTGCTGCATATAGCTCCTTCACTATATCTGCTCCTTCACTATCATCTGCTGCATATAGCTCCTTCACTATCATCTGCTGCATATAGCTCCTTCACTATCATCTACTGCATATAGCTCCTTCACTATCATCTACTGCATATAGCTCCTTCACTATCATCTACTGCATATAGCTCCTTCACTATCATCTACTGCATATAGCTCCTTCACTATCATCTGCTCCTTCATAGCTCATTCACTATCATATAGCTCCTTCACTATCATCTACTGCATATAGCTCCTTCACTATCATCTACTGCATATAGCTCCTTCACTATCATCTGCTGCATATAGCTCCTTCACTATCATCTACTCCTTCACTATCATCTGCTCCTTCACTATCATCTACTGCATAGTCAAATAGTAAAAAAAAGGTTCTCCCTACAAATGAAGGAGCAAGCGCGCTTTGATCGTTTTTATCATTTTTATCCAGGTTTACTTTGATCAGCTGTGCTCTTACATAGTGCTAGTCTGGGATTAAGTGTAAACATCATTGGCAAACAATATCTACTTTATATAAAAATTACAACTCACAAAAAAATGTTTTCCCTAAACGAAAATGTAATAATGATAATAATAATAAATCAATCTTCTATAGCGCTATTCTCCTGACACAGCAGGACTCACCGCGCTTTACATGAAAAAAAAGAAAAAAAAGTAAGTTTATCTCACAAACACAAATGATATTCAAAATACATGTACTTAAAATTATTTAGAAAAAAATCACTTTACATGAAAAAAGCAACATTATCGCACTCACACAACTCACATTTAAAATAACTACATAAAACATGAATTCATTATTTTTATAAAAAAATCTTTACAGGGTTGACTGACGGTGGATGGACAGACAGAAATTAACAGATATTTTCTGAAAAGATGCGTCTTCATGCCAGTTTTGAAAGATGACAGAGATGGAGAACTGCGGAGAGAGAAAGGGAGATTGTTCCAGATGTGTGGTGCTTGGAAACGAAAAGAGCTGTTTCCAACTGTTTTGTACTTGGTGACAGGTGTGCAGAGAAGTCTGAGGTTGCTTGATCTGAGGTTGTGTTCTGGTATGTAGGCGGAGAGAAGAGAAGTAGTCAGGATTGTCTTCGAAATAACGATAGACAAGAGTGGCCACTTTATAGTCGACTCTCGTGTCAACAGGGAGCCAGTACAGCTGTCTCGGCAGTGGTGTCACTGAGTCAGTCTCACGCTTTCTGAGCACAACCCTGGCAGCACTGTTCTGGACTCTCTGAAGACGCTTCACAGAAGAAAGAGGGAGACCTGCAAGAACTGCATTGCAGTAATCCAGCCTGGACAGTATGAAAGAAACAGCAAGTTGAGTAGCAGCTTCAACTGAGAGATATGAACGAATAGAACTTGTGTCTTTTAAGATGGTAGAATGTTGAGCGACAGACAAAGAAACAGCAAGTTGAGCAGCAGCTTCAACTGACAGATAGGAACGAATAGAACTTGTGTCTTTTAAGATGGTAGAATGTTGAGCGACAGACAAAGAAACAGCAAGTTGAGTAGCAGCTTCAACTGAGAGATATGAACGAATAGAACTTGTGTCTTTTAAGATGGTAGAATGTTGAGCGACAGACAAAGAAAGCAAGTTGAGCAGCAGCTTCAACTGAGAGATAGAACGAATAGAACTTGTGTCTTTTAAGATGGTAGAATGTTGAGCGACAGACAAAGAAACAGCAAGTTGAGTAGCAGCTTCAACTGAGAGATATGAACGAATAGAACTTGTGTCTTTTAAGATGGTAGAATGTTGAGCGACAGACAAAGAAACAGCAATTTGAGCAGCAGCTTCAACTGAGAGATATGAACGAATAGAACTTGTGTCTTTTAAGATGGTAGAATGTTGAGCGACAGACAAAGAAACAGCAAGTTGAGCAGCAGCTTCAACTGAGAGATATGAACGAATAGAACTTGTGTCTTTTAAGATGGTAGAATGTTGAGCGACAGACAAAGAAACAGCAAGTTGAGCAGCAGCTTCAACTGAGAGATATGAACGAATAGAACTTGTGTCTTTTAAGATGGTAGAATGTTGAGCGACAGACAGATGTGATGGTGTGGGGGGAAAATAATTTAATAATAACAGAAATAATATAGTTTATGTTCAGATTCACTTGAGTTTATATGAATATTACATTATGAATATAGATAGTATCCCCATGTCAGCAAGTCAAATGAATGCATAAATGTACATGTTTTCAGCACACATATGTAATAACAAACATGAATGTACATGTTTTCAGCACACATATGTAATAACAAACATGAACAACTTGCTCTCTTTGTCTGTCTATTGTCTGTCTATTGTCTGTCTGTTGTCTATCTGCATGTCTGTCTATTGTCTATCTGCATGTCTGTCTATTGTCTGTCTGCATGTCGGTCTGTTGTCTATCTGCATGTCTGTCTATTTGACAGACTCTGTACGTGACTGTCTCTTTTCATCATCTCTTCACACACACACACACACACACACACACACACGGGCGCACACAGTGGATGACACACTAAATTAATTTATTAATCGTATTATCTTGGATTTTATAGAAACGGCTTCATATGTATATTTTGTCTAATTAAGAATTGTATGTTTTCATGTGATGCTTTGTAAAACGAATGTTTTTGTCCTGTGCACTCTTTTTTCTGTGCTCTCTCATTTGTCCTTCATTCTTTGTCCTGTGCACTCTTTTTTCTGTGCTCTCTCATTTGTCCTTCATTCTTTGTCCTGTGCACTCTTTTTTCTGTGCTCTCTCATTTGTCCTTCATTCTTTGTCCTGTGCACTCTTTTTTCTGTGCTCTCTCATTTGTCCTTCATTCTTTGTCCTGTGCACTCTTTTTTCTGTGCTCTCTCATTTGTCCTTCATTCTTTATTGTCCGTCACCGAAGGTGAACGGACTTTGCGATGGGCTGATTTGTCTGGTTTTTGTCCGTCACCGAAGGTGAACGGACTTTGCGATGGGCTGGTTTGTATTTTTGTTTGTTTGTTGTTGTTGTTTTTTTGTTTTGTTTTTCTTCTGTCTGTCCCAAGGATATCTCCCGAACCGCTTGACCGAATCGCGTCAAATTTTGTGTGAAGGTGTGCCTCCTTAATAGGAAGAGATCGGCGCAAACCATTTTGCCGTCGTGACCTTGACCTTGACGTACGACCTTGAAAACCGATAATCTATTTGTAGCCATATCTCGGGCACCGATCAACATAGGATGTTGAAACTTGGTATGAAGGTGGTTTGGCTTATGCCCGTTCTGATGATGGCATACCGATCAAGGTCAAGGAGATCGCTGGAGCCTGAAAATCGGAGGGTCATTTTTTCTCCTTCTGTCTGTCCCAAGGATATCTTTCGAACGGGTTGACAGAATCACGTCAAATTTTGTGTGCTGGTGTGTCACCATGAGAGGAAGGCATCCGCGCAAACCATTTTGCCGTCGTGACCTTGACCTTGGCGTACAACCTTGAAAACCAAAAATCTTTCAGGGGCCATAACTCCCACACCGTTAGTGTTAGAGTCTTCAAATTTGGCATGAAGGTACTTTGGCTTATGCCCGTTCTGATGGTGGCATACCGATCTAGGTCAAGGTCACGGTCCGGGTGATCAGTAGGCCTTGAAAGTGGTAGGGGTCTACACATTGGGTTTTAAGCCATATTTTCCACATTGGTACTTGACAGAAGCGCTTCAGATTGTGTGTGGTACTGTATACCCTAGAGAAGAAAACATCCGA
Source organism: Phymorhynchus buccinoides (assembly GCA_017654935.2). Classification (NCBI taxonomy): domain Eukaryota; kingdom Metazoa; phylum Mollusca; class Gastropoda; order Neogastropoda; family Raphitomidae; genus Phymorhynchus; species Phymorhynchus buccinoides. The sequence continues at coordinate 44,722,404 of CM065706.1, read as the reverse complement.
GCATAAATTATCACCATGCTGACCTTGACCTTGAAGTGTGACCTTGAAAACCGAAATTTCCTTCTTTGCGCTATATGTTTCTTCTTCAAGCTGTATCTCGTGAACTAGAAGACAGAATCCCTTCCAATTTTGTGTCAGGATGTGACACTCTATGGGGTGTCGCAAGTGCGTGGCATTGCTGGTGACGGACATGTTTGCCGCTCGGCGACGCCCTTGGTTTTTTTTTTTCCTTTCTGTCTGTCCCAAGGATATCTCCCGAACCGCTTGACCGAATCGCGTCAGAATTTGTGTGAAGGTGTGCCACCTTAATAGAAAGAGATCCGCGCAAACCATTTTGCCGTCGTGACCTTGACCTTGACGTACGACCTTGAAAACCGAAAATCTATTTTTAGCGATATCTCAGGCACCGATCGACATAGGATGTTGAAACTTGTTATGAAGATGGTTTGGCTTATGCCCGTTCTGATGATGGCATACCGATCAAGGTCAAGGTCAAGGTCAAAAAGATCGCTGGAGCCTGAAAATCGGAGGGTCATTTTTTCTCCTTCTGTCTGTCCCAAGGATATCTCCCGAACCGCTTGACCGAATCGCGTCAAATTTTGTGTGCTGGTGTGTCACTATGAGAGGAAGGCATCCGCGCAAACCATTTTGCCGTCGTGACCTTGACCTTGGCGTACGACCCTGAAAACCGAAAATCTTTAAGAGGCAATTACTTCCACACAGTTACTCCCAGCCATATTTTCCACATTTGTACTTAACAGAAGCGCTTCATATTGTGTCTGGCACTGCATACCCTAGAGTAGAAAACACCCGAGCATACATTATCGCCATGCTGACCTTGACCTTGAAGTGTGACCTTGAAAACCGAAATTTCCTTCTTTGCGCTATATATTATTGTCCAAGCTGTATCTCGTGAACTACAAGACATAAGCTCTTCAAATGTTGTGTCAGGATGTGGATGAATGAAAATGTGTTTAACGTCCTCCAGAGAGAGAGGGGGGGGGGGGGGGAGAGAGAGAGACAGACAGACAGACAGACAAAGACACACACAAAGAAAGACAGACAGACAGAGAGACATAGACAGAGAGCAAAGAGGACAACTGCTGTTCCAGTTGGATGAATGAAAATTTGTTTAACATCCTCCGCCCCGGAGCAGGCACAGAGACAGACAGAGAGAGAGAGAGAGAGAGAGAGAGAGAGAGAGAGAGAGAGAGAGAGAGAGAGAGAGAGAGAGAGAGACAGACAGACAGCGAGACATAGGCCTTACAGACAAAGGCAGAGAGAGAGAGAGAGGGGGGGACAGAGACAGAAAGCGAGAGAGAGAGACACAGACAGACAAACATACACACAGAGCCCACCCAGAGGAACGCCGCGACAGAAGATCAAAGCAACCGTAAGACCACTTGGCCATTACGGCACGGGGAACGGGAAACGTTCCGTTTTACCCCCCCCCCCCCCCCCCCTCCTCAACTATACCGCTCTCCCGATTCTCTTGGAACTCTCTCTCTCTCTCTCTCTTGTATTAATCTTTGTACGTAAAAACCCCACAACCCTTTTTATTAACACCCTTGGGACAAACAGAAAAGAACAACAAACAAACAAGGGCGTCGCCGAGCGGCAGACATGTCCATCACCAGCAATGCCACGCACTTGCGACACGCCGTAGCATAATTGTCCGTCACCGTAGGTGATCGGACTTTGCAGTGGTCTGGTTTGTATTTTTGTTTTTGTCCGTCACCATAGGTGATCGGACTTTGTGGTCGTCTGGTTTGTATTTGTCCGTCAAAATAGGTGATCGGACTTTGCATGGGTTGGCTTGTATTTTTTTTTTTTTTTTTTTTTTTTGGTTTTCTGTCTGTCCCAAGGATATCTCCCGAACCGCTTGACCGAATCGCGTCAAATTTTGTGTGCTGGTGTGTCACCATGAGAGGAAGGCATCCGCGCAAAATGTTTCGCCGTCGTGACCTTGACCTTGGCTTACGACCTTGAAAACCGAAAATCTTGAAGGGGCCATAACTCCCACACCGTTGGTGTTAGTCTTCAAATTTGGCATGTAGGTACTTTGGCTTATGCCCATTCTGATGGTGGCATACCGATCAAGGTCAACGTCACGGTCCGGGAGATCGGTAGGCCTTGAATGTGGTAGGGGTCTACAAACTGGGTTTTAAGCTTTATTTTCCACATTTGTGCTTGACAGAAGCGCTTCAGATCGTATGTGGTACTGTATACCCTAGAGTAGAAAACATCCCAGCATAAATTATCGCCATGCTGACCTTGGCCTTGAAGTTTGACCTTGAAAACCGAAATTTCCTTCTTTGCGCTATGTATTTCTTCTTCAAGCTGTATCTCGTGAACTAGAAGACAGAATCACTTGCAATTTTGTGTCAGGATGTGACACTCGACGGGGTGTCGCAAGTGCGTGGCATTGCTGGTGACGGACATGTCTGCCGCTCGCGACGCCCTTGTTGTTATTTTGTTCTCTTGAGGACAGGATGTAAAAAAGCTTTAATGCTTATTCCTTTTATCCTCAATAAAGATCATTTTGACTTGACTTGACTTGACTTGACTTGACTTGACACACACACAGCCATACACAAATAATAAACTATTCTGCCACAAACCTTCCTTGAAAATGCAGATAGCGGAACTAACAATAAATCAAAACATGAAAAGGTGCAAAAAAGGACAAAATAATAACAATACAGATGCACTCATGTCAAATTTCAAATGCACTGAGCAGCCTAGGTATCATAATAGAAATAATAACAATACAGATGCACTCATGGCAAATTTCAAATGCACTGATCAGCCTAGGTATCATAATAGAAATAATAACAATACAGATGCACTCATGTCAAATTTCAAATGCACTGATCAGCCTAGGTATCATAATAGAAATAATTACAATACAGATGCACTCAGCAAATTTCAAATGCACTCAGCCTAGGTATCATAATAGAAATAATAACAATACAGATGCAATGTCAAATTTCAAATGCACTGAGCAGCCTAGGTATCATAATAGAAATAATAACAATACAGATGCACTGATGTCAAATTTCAAATGCACTGAGCAGCCTAGGTATCATAATAGAAATAATTACAAATAATAAAAGTAGAAGAAAGACAATGATGATCACAAAATAATGATGACGACGACGACGACGATGATGATGATGTAGCTTGATACAGAGACCGGCAACATAATAGTAAAGTGAAATTAGTTCAATTAAAACCATAATCTTACATAGATTATATTTCTGGATTACTTTTTTACACACAAAACAATCACCCTTCCCACTGTATGATTTTGATATAGCATTGTTCCTGATTACATCCATAATATTATATTATCTGATGATTTTTCTATTTTGTACTATCACTGATTAAATCCATAATATTATATTATCTGATGATTGGCATATCAAAATCACTGATTACATCCGTAATATTATATTATCTGATGATTGGCATATCTATTTTGTACTATCACCAGGTACAGTGCCAAATCATTTGGTGAACCATCAGCTAAGGATAATGTGTAATGATCCTAACCCATCACATTTTAGTGCACCAGCCATGACATGTCTAAATGTTCTTGTCATAAACACAGCTCATCAGCTAAAGATAATGTGTAATTATCCTAACCCATCACACTTTAGTGCACCAGCCATGACATGTCTAAATGTTCTTGTCATAAACACAGCTCATCAGCTAAGGATAATGTGTAATGATCCTAACCCATCACATTTTAGTGCACCAGCCATGACATGTCTAAATGTTCTTGTCATAAACACAGCTCATCAGCTAAAGATAATGTGTAATGATCCTAACCCATCACATTTTAGTGCACCAGCCATGACATGTCTAAATGTTCTTGTCATAAACACAGCTCATCAGCTAAGGATAATGTGTAATGATCCTAACCCATCACATTTTAGTGCACCAGCCATGACATGTCTAAATGTTCTTGTCATAAACACAGCTCATCAGCTAAGGATAATGTGTAATGATCCTAACCCATCACATTTTAGTGCACCAGCCATGACATGTCTAAATGTTCTTGTCATAAACACAGCTCATCAGCTAAGGATAATGTGTAATGATCCTAACCCATCACATTTTAGTGCACCAGCCATGACATGTCTAAATGTTCTTGTCATAAACACAGCTCATCAGCTAAGGATAATGTGTAATGATCCTAACCCATCACATTTTAGTGCACCAGCCATGACATGTCTAAATGTTCTTGTCATAAACACAGCTCATCAGCTAAGGATAATGTGTAATGATCCTAACCCATCACATTTTAGTGCACCAGCCATGACATGTCTAAATGTTCTTGTCATAAACACAGCTCATCAGCTAAGGATAATGTGTAATTAAAGATACAAATAACCCAACATAAGACTGGGTGATGCATCTCACAAAATTGAAACAGTGGATGACATATATACGATAAAATGTTCACCTAAATATTTTATTTGTTTATTAAGAGGATTTCTATAGTGCATACCTTTAAGCTCTATGCGCTTTACAAAATCACTAGAAAATTAAAAACGAATAAAAGGCATATAAGTTTTTTTTATATCATACACGCACACAAGCACACACATATGCATGCACACACACACACGCACGCGCAAGCAAAACACATGCAGAGCATAATAATATTATTATAGTCATTATATACATATCATTGAATGAAGAAAAGCAAAGATATAAATGAACAGACATACTAACACAAGCAATCCAAAATATAAATTGTAATTAAAGAAAAGAAGAGAGGGTTGCACACAATCACACACGCATTAGTCCAAACATGCACAGACATACGCATGCACACTCATAGACACCACACATACTCACAGAATCCCATTATCATTCATACGAACAAACATGCAAGCAAAGAACAAATATGTCCGTTAAAGTAAATTCCTTGATAATAAGAATCACATGTACAATATGCCATTAACGATAATCATGCAAGAATGTGTGCGATGTGCGCGCACGCACGCACACACACACACACAGCCCCGCTATGCCAAAGGCTATCACCATCCATCTCTCATTCTCCTGTTGCTTTACTCAACACTGTAGTCACACAGCCCGCCCCACCCACCCAACCCATCATTCCACTCCCTTCTTATTCCTCCCTACTCTCTCTCTCCTTATCCATACACTGACAGTTGATTCACTTGAGGGAATAAACCTTAAGGACAGTGAAATGTTGTAAGGGTTAGGGTCTGCACAATGCAAGTCTAACAGGTCTGGACAGCCTTAAGGACAGTGACATGTTGTAAGGGGTGTAGGGTCTGCATAAGGCAAGTCTAACAGGTCTGGACAGCCTTAAGGACAGTGAAATGTTGTAAGGGTTAGGGTCTGCACAATGCAAGTCTAACAGGTCTATACAGCCTTAAGGACAGTGAAATGTTGTAAGGGGTGTAGGGTCTGTATAAGGCAAGTCTAACAGGTCTGGACAGCCTTAAGGACAGTGAAATGTTGTAAGGGTTGTAGGGTCTGTATAAGGCAAGTCTAACAGGTCTGGAGCCTTAAGGACAGTGACATGTTGTAAGGGGTGTAGGGTCTGCATAAGGCAAGTCTAACAGGTCTGGACAGCCTTAAGGACAGTGAAATGTTGCAAGGGTTGTAGGGTCTGCATAATGCAAGTCTAACAGGTCTGGACAGCCTTAAGGACAGTGAAATGTTGTAAGGGTTAGGGTCTGTATAATGCAAGTCTAACAGGTCTGGACAGCCTTAAGGACAGTGAAATGTTGTAAGGGGTGTAGGGTCTGCATAATGCAAGTCTAACAGGTCTGGACAGCCTTAAGGACAGTGAAATGTTGTAAGGGTTGTAGGGTCTGCATAAGGCAAGTCTAACAGGTCTGGACAGCCTTAAGGACAGTGAAATGTTGTAAGGGTTGTAGGGTCTGAATAAGGCAAGTCTAACAGGTCTGGAGCTTTAAAGACAGTGACATGTTGTAAGGGGTGTAGGGTCTGTATAAGGCAAGTCTAACAAGTCTAACAGGTATGGATAGCCTTAAGGACAGTGACATGTTGTAAGGGTTGTAGGGTCTGTATAAGGCAAGTCTAACAGGTCTGGACAGCCTTAAGGACAGTGAAATGTTGTAAGGGGTGTAGGGTCTGCATAAGGCAAGTCTAACAGGTCTGGAGCCTTAAGGACAGTGAAATGTTGTAAGGGGTGTAGGGTCTGTATAAGGCAAGTCTAACAGGTCTGGACAGCCTTAAGGACAGTGAAATGTTGTAAGGGGTGTAGGGTCTGCATAAGGCAAGTCTAACAGGTCTGGAGCCTTAAGGACAGTGAAATGTTGTAAGGGGTGTAGGGTCTGTATAAGGCAAGTCTAACAGGTCTGGACAGCCTTAAGGACAGTGACATGTTGTAAGGGGTGTAGGGTCTGCATAAGGCAAGTCTAACAGGTCTGGACAGCCTTAAGGACAGTGAAATGTTGTAAGGGTTGTAGGGTCTGCACAATGCAAGTCTAACAGGTCTGGAGCCTTAAGGACAGTGAAATGTTGTAAGGGTTGTAGGGTCTGTATAAGGCAAGTCTAACAGGTCTGGACAGCCTTAAGGACAGTGACATGTTGTAAGGGGTGTAGGGTCTGTATAAGGCAAGTCTAACAGGTCTGGAGCCTTAACCTTTACCGGATCATGCTTGTGACTACACGGACACGATGGCGGGGGTCTTCCATGACCCCCTACTCAGCAAAGAGCAAATTCCGAGGTGTTTATCCCTGTCCGGATGGCGGGGGTCTCCCACGACCCCTACTTGTCAAAAAGGCACCATGTGTTTATCCCTGTCCGGATGGCGGGGGTCTCCCACGACCCCTACTCAATGCACTGCAGTGCTCTTTAAAGTAGGGGTCGTGGGAGACCCCCGTCATCCGGACAGGTATATCAAAATTACGCGTCATATTACGTCATTTATATTTTATACACATTAATGAAATTTAACACACTTAAAGCCTTTTACGTTTTTGACAAAGTCATGAAATTTCATGAAGATTGCTTGAATAGTTTTAGAGATATAACATGTTTTGTGTGTCAAGGGGTTGTGGGCGACCCCAGAAGTCCGGTAAAGATTAAGGATAGTGAAATGTTGTAAGGGTTGTAGGGTCTGTATAAGGCAAGTCTAACAAGTCTAACAGGTCTGGATAGACAGTGACATGTTGTAAGGGGCGTAGGGTCTGTATAAGGCAAGTCTAACAGGTCTGGACAGCCTTAAGGACAGTGAAATGTTGTAAGGGGTGTAGGGTCTGTATAAGGCAAGTCTAGCAGGTCTGGACAGCCTTAAGGACAGTGAAATGTTGTAAGGGGTGTAGGGTCTGTATAAGGCAAGTCTAACAGGTCTGGACAGCCTTAAGGACAGTGAAATGTTGTAAGGGTTAGGGTCTGTATAATGCAAGTCTAACAGGTCTGGACAGCCTTAAGGACAGTGAAATGTTGTAAGGGGTGTAGGGTCTGTATAAGGCAATTCTAACAGGTCTGGAGCCTTAAGGACAGTGAAATGTTGTAAGGGTTAGGGTCTGCATAAGGCAAGTCTAACAGGTCTGGACAGCCTTAAGGACAGTGAAATGTTGTAAGGGTTAGGGTCTGTATAAGGCAAGTCTAACAGGTCTGGACAGCCTTAAGGACAGTGAAATGTTGTAAGGGTTAGGGTCTGCACAATGCAAGTCTAACAGGTCTGGACAGCCTTAAGGACAGTGAAATGTTGTAAGGGTTAGGGTCTGTATAAGGCAAGTCTAACAGGTCTGGACAGCCTTAAGGACAGTGAAATGTTGTAAGGGTTAGGGTCTGCATAAGGCAAGTCTAACAGATCTGGACAGCCTTAAGGACAGTGAAATGTTGTAAGGGTTAGGGTCTGTATAAGGCAAGTCTAACAAGTCTAACAGGTCTGGACAGCCTTAAGGACAGTGAAATGTTGTAAGGGGTGTAGGGTCTGTATAATGCAAGTCTAACAGGTCTGGACAGCCTTAAGGACAGTGAAATGTTGTAAGGGGTGTAGGGTCTGTATAAGGCAAGTCTAACAGGTCTGGACAGCCTTAAGGACAGTGACATGTTGTAAGGGGTGTAGGGTCTGTATAAGGCAAGTCTAACAGGTCTGGAGCCTTAAGGACAGTGAAATGTTGTAAGGGGTGTAGGGTCTGCATAATGCAAGTCTAACAGGTCTGGACAGCCTTAAGGACAGTGAAATGTTGTAAGGGTTAGGGTCTGTATAAGGCAAGTCTAACAGGTCTGGACAGCCTTAAGGACAGTGAAATGTTGTAAGGGGTGTAGGGTCTGCATAATGCAAGTCTAACAGGTCTGGACAGCCTTAAGGACAGTGAAATGTTGTAAGGGGTGTAGGGTCTGTATAAGGCAAGTCTAACAGGTATGGATAGCCTTCAAGTTAAACAATAAAATAAAAAATACAATAACAAACCATGCACACAATGCCAATGTGTGTAAAGCTGTGTAACGGAGGGTGAGTGAGGGAAAGGGGCGGTTGGGAAATGGGGGGAAAGAAGGGGGAAGGGGTAAAAGGGGGCACAAACAGAGAAGACTGAATGTGAACGGCAGTATGGACTCAAGTCTGAACATGCGCAAAAAATGCAGTTCCTTTCACAATATTTCAAGAGAAATAAAAGAAAAATGTAATGGGTTGCAAGAAAAGAGGACTATGATAAAACAATTGTACGTGTGTATTGCCCATCCATATAATTTAATATCACATTCTGAACATCAGGGGGGGGGGGGGGGGGGGGGGGGGGGGGGGAAATCATGATTCGTGACAATGTACAACTTGGGTGTATGCAGTCACTTGTCACACGTCATGTCACACAATTCATTGTCCAAAATACATGGAAATACATCTGCTCTGTGATTTGACATTAATTATTGTGAAAATTATGATAACTGTGTGTGTGTGTGTGTGTGTGTGTGTGTGTGTGTGTGTGTGTGTGTGTGTGACTATATGTACCTTTATGCTTGCCTTGGTACATTTACACTTGCCTTGGGAAAAATAACAAAAACACAGTTAGCATCACATAGCATTACATTGCATCACATAGCAATACATTGCATTACAATAAAACATATTTTACCAAGTAATAGTAGGCTAAATATCTCAAATTGCATTAATATAACATCTTTTTTGTCTATCTTCATCTATGATACAGCACCACAGTTGTAGGCAGAACACAGAGCCTCAAAAATTGCTAACAAAACTGATACATGCCCCAGTGATATTGTAACAAGGCTATGCCCCATGTTGTTACAAAAAAACCCACACAACTTGCACACTTTTTTAAGGTCCAGCAGAACAGTGGATCAGTAAGAGCCTTGCTAAAGGATGGAACAAGTCAACGTCAACGTCAACCTTTTAGGGTGCAGAAGAACAGTGGATCAGTTAGAGCCTTGCTAAAGGATGGAACAAGTCAACGTCAACCTTTTAGGGTGCAGAAGAACAGTGGATCAGTAAGAGCCTTGCTAAAGGATGGAACAAGTCAACGTCAACCTTTTAGGGTGCAGAAGAACAGTGGATCAGTTAGAGCCTTGCTAAAGGATGGAACAAGTCAACGTCAACGTCAACCTTTTAGGGTGCAGAAGAACAGTGGATCAGTAAGAGCCTTGCTAAAGGATGGAACAAGTCAATGTCAACCTTTTAGGGTGCAGAAGAACAGTGGATCAGTTAGAGCCTTGCTAAAGGATGGAACAAGTCAACGTCAACCTTTTAGGGTGCAGAAGAACAGTGGATCAGTCAGAGCCTTGCTAAAGGATGGAACAAGTCAATGTCAACCTTTTAGGGTGCAGAAGAACAGTGGATCAGTCAGAGCCTTGCTAAAGGATGGAACAAGTCAATGTCAACCTTTTAGGGTGCAGAAGAACAGTGGATCAGTCAGAGCCTTGCTAAAGGATGGAACAAGTCAACGTCAACCTTTTAGGGTGCAGAAGAACAGTGGATCAGTCAGAGCCTTGCTAAAGGATGGAACAAGTCAATGTCAACCTTTTAGGGTGCAGAAGAACAGTGGATCAGTCAGAGCCTTGCTAAAGGATGGAACAAGTCAATGTCAACCTTTTAGGGTGCAGAAGAACAGTGGATCAGTAAGAGCCTTGCTAAAGGAAGGAACAAGTCAACGTCAACCTTTTAGGGTGCAGAAGAACAGTGGATCAGTAAGAGCCTTGCTAAAGGATGGAACAAGTCAAATAAAATGAACCAAGTTAAAACTCTTCAAATGCACAGTATGCTTCATGAAATTTTCATTGAAAAAATATTTTTTTCTGAGATATATATGAGCATAAGCATTATAAAGACATGCAAACGCACGCATGAACACATACACATATAAGCAAGCATGCTCGCACACGCACCCACACACACTGCCCTATCAGTTCTAAGCAAATCAGTATCAAGACCTACATCAAACACCAAATAAAATGCAATATGTATTTCAATGAAAAATTGCAAAATGTTCATTTTTAACCACTTTTCACAATCGATCAAGCAAAATACAAAGCATTGGTTTTCAAACATATTTTGCTGTGAAGGTTGCCGCAGAGTGCATTCCTACCCACAGCCACACCCCAGCAGTGACGTGATGGCTTCCACACATTTTGAACCACTGTCCAATGCACTGTCTTGGTGCAGAGTGCATTCCTACCCACAGCCACACCCCCAGCAGTGATGTGATGGCTTCCACACATTTTGAACCACTGTCCAATGCACTGTCTTGGTGCAGAGTGCATTTCTACCCACAGCCACACCCCCAGCAGTGACGTGATGGCTTCCACACATTTTGAACCACTGTCCAATGCACTGTCTTGGTGCAGAGTGCATTCCTACCCACAGCCACACCCCCAGCAGTGATGTGATGGCTTCCACACATTTTGAACCACTGTCCAATGCACTGTCTTGGTGCAGAGTGCATTCCTACCCACAGCCACACCCCAGCAGTGATGTGATGGCTTCCACACATTTTGAACCACTGTCCAATGCACTCTCTTGGTGCAGAGTGCATTCCTACCCACAGCCACACCCCCGGCAGTGATGTGATGGTTTCCACACATTTTGAACCACTGTCCAATGCACTGTCTTGGTGCAGAGTGCATTCCTACCCACAGCCACACCCCCGGCAGTGATGTGATGGTTTCCACACATTTTGAACCACTGTCCAATGCACTCTCTTGGTGCAGAGTGCATTCCTACCCACAGCCACACCCCCGGCAGTGACGTGATGGCTTCCACACATTTTGAACCACTGTCCAATGCACTGTCTTGGTGCAGAGTGCATTCCTACCCACAGCCACACCCCCGGCAGTGACGTGATGGCTTCCACACATTTTGAACCACTGTCCAATGCACTCTCTTGGTGCAGAGTGCATTCCTACCCACAGCCACACCCCCGGCAGTGACGTGATGGCTTCCACACATTTTGAACCACTGTCCAATGCACTCTCTTGGTGCAGAGTGCATTCCTACCCACAGCCACACCCCCGGCAGTGATGTGATGGCTTCCACACATTTTGAACCACTGTCCAATGCACTCTCTTGGTGCAGAGTGCATTCCTACCCACAGCCACACCCCCGGCAGTGACGTGATGGCTTCCACACATTTTGAACCACTGTCCAATGCACTCTCTTGGTGCAGAGTGCATTCCTACCCACAGCCACACCCCCGGCAGTGATGTGATGGCTTCCACACATTTTGAACCACTGTCCAATGCACTCTCTTGGTGCAGAGTGCATTCCTACCCACAGCCACACCCCGGCAGTGATGTGATGGTTTCCACACATTTTGAACCACTGTCCAATGCACTCTCTTGGTGCAGAGTGCATTCCTACCCACAGCCACACCCCCGGCAGTGATGTGATGGCTTCCACACATTTTGAATCACTGTCAAAAGCACTCTCTTGGTGCAGAGTGCATTCCTACCCACAGCCACACCCCGGCAGTGATGTGATGGTTTCCACACATTTTGAACCACTGTCAAAAGTACTCTCTTGGTGCTACTGTGTTGATACATATGTAGTTGTAAGAAATCTACCCTCAGAACAAAACAAAGAAAAAACAGAAGAAAAAAACGAAAAAAATGCACCTTTCTCATTTTGGCAGCTGTGTTTTTCAGAAGAAAAAACCCTTTACACAATGACATAAGCAAACAAACAAAATAACACCCATGTTATCGCAAAGTTTTATACACTAATAAGATTAATACACCATAAAAAAAACACATAAAAACATGGCGCCACTATTTCCAAACCATCCTCTTTCTCACCCTCTGTCTCTCTCTGTATGTCGGTCTCTCGATTTCTCTCTCTCTCTCTCTCTCTCTCTCTCTCTCTCTCTCTCTCTCTGTGTCTCTCTCTGTATGTCTGTCTCTCGATTTCTCTCTCTCTCTCTCTCTCTCTCTCTCTCTGTGTCTCTATCTGTATGTCTGTCTCTCTATTTATCTCTCTCTGTCTATCTCTCTCTCTCTGTGTCTCTCTCTGTATGTCTGTCTCTCTCTGTATGTCTGTCTCTCTCTGTATGTCTGTCTCTCTGTATGTCTGTCTCTATTTCTCTCTCTGTCTGTCTCTCTGTATGTCTGTCTCTCTATTTCTCTCTCTGTGTCTGTCTCTCTGTCTGTCTCTCTCTCTGTCTGTCTCTCTCTGTCTGTCTCTCTCTCGCATTCCCCTTTTTGCTCGTCTTCCCTTTCACAGTTTGACATTGTGAGTCACATTACTTTCTTTCTTTCCCTCATTGCTACTGCTCTCTTTCTTTTTTCCACTGTTCTCTTTCTTTCCCCCACTGCCGCTGTCTTTCTTCTCCCCACCACTGTACCTCTCTTTCTTTGTCCCTGCACTGTCCCTCTCTTTCAAACTACTTTCTTTCCTCCCCTTGTTCATCCTCTTCACTTCGCTGATATCTTCGTACATGTGACCTTGCAACACGCGGTCCCTCACTTCTGCCGCTTCCATATCATCCCCCTTGTTCCCCTTGGACGTTCCACTTAGGGATGAGCTGTTTGTGGACACACCATTTAGGGATGAAACGTTTGCTGACATACCATTTAGGGAGGAACCGTTTGAAGCTACCCCTGCTCTGTGTGAAGGTGAGGCAGGGGGGAGGGGGCTGGAAGGAGGGCTGACTTCCTCGTACGGGTGGCGAAGCCGAGAAGGGGAGGCCATGTGACTGACCACGGTCACATGGGGTGGAGTGGGCGTGGGGGTGGGGGTGGGAGTGGAATGAATGGACAGGACAGCAGAGACTCCAGTGGCTCCGGACACTGAACCGGCCGGGGATTTGGAAGTGACAGACCCTGAGGGAGTCCTGGACAAGGCAGACCCTGCGGGAGATTTTGACATGGCGGACCCTGCGGGGGATTTTGACAAGGCCTCGTCCACACTCTCGTAGTTGGGGTCGTTGTCCTGGTCGGGCAGACAGTCCTTCACGCAGTGGTAGTCAGGGTGGAGCGTCACACCACCCACCCTCTCTTCCCCTCCCCCACTCCCCGCCGAGTTGAGGCTGCTGGCGGTTGGAGTGCGCGGTATCTGAGGCAGGGCGGTCTCACTGGGAGAGAACCCAGAGGGGGTTGGGGTCGGTTTGGATACGACGGCATAACCGTCGTTAGCGATAAGGACGTTTGGGGGTGAGGATGGGGGTGAAGGGGCGGGCCTGGGGGGATGGGGTGTGGAGGGGGGGTGTTCTCCGTCAGTGGAGGTGGAGGATTTGGTCATGGAGTGGAGGGAGTCCAGGGAAGGGGGCTCTGGGGCTGGGATGGCGTAACCCCCTGTACATACACACATTAGGACCATAGCACTTACATCAACACACACACACACGCATGCGCTCACACACACACACACACACACACACACACATACAAAGAGAAAACCCACACAGAGACAGAGACACAGAGACAGAGACACACACACACATACACACAAAGAAAACACGCACACATGCACGCACGCACACACACATATACAGACACACACATACACAAAGAAAAAACACACACACACACACAGACACCCACCTACACACACACATGTGCATGCGAATGCCCGCACACACACACATGCGCACACACACTACAACAACAATAACATACAGTATTTATATGGTGCTAAACCTTAATAGAAATCAAATCGAAGCGCACACACATTCACAACGCATTCAAACAGAGACACTATACAAAGACGAAGAAGAAAACAGACACACACGTATGAGAAATAGACCTAAAGGAAGAAAGAGGAGAGAATGTGAGAATGATCTTCAAATAAGGGGAAACAGGTGGGTTTTGATGTTTGAGGTGAAAGCAGAGAGGGTCGGTCGGTGACGGAGGGAGAGAGTAAGTTTGTTCCAGGAGCAGGGCATGCAAAGCCACAGAATTTGAGACATTTTTCTTTTGAATGATTGATGGAAATGATGCGGATGTCAATGATGATGATGCTATGGAGCTCCGTATCGGTCTGAGCCTGCAGGGCTGTATTCTACGCTTCCTTTCATAATGATATCCCGTGTTAACCAGGCCCGAGAACTACAGACACCTGCAGTGTTGGTCTTGAAATTAGAGCAACACCTTAGAATCGCATCCGTTAAGCGGATGAATCGACTGCGTGGTTTCAGTCTTCCCATTGAGCCCATAGCTACTCACTCTGGGTAGGAGTCGGTCCAGGACAAAAAAACAACTCACCTCTGATGGGATTCGAACCCATGACCTCCCAGCCAGTAGTCCGCTACGCTAACCACTACACCACAGTGGCTGGTGAGGCTAGTTTATTTTCTTACAAGCATTGCTTTGGGGTTTTTTCACCATTTAATTGAAGTTTGTTTTGAATCATCCAGATCTGGATATCAGTATAGCAGTTGTTAGTTTCTGAAAGAATAGACTCTAGATCTTCAGGGGTTGTGCTGTTATGGAGCTGTGAGTCATCTATGTAGAAGAGATGTTTCATGTTGTACTGGTCAATGATATTGGCGAGAGGTGAAGTATACAAAGTAAAAACAAGACAGGACCTAGTACAGACCCCTGGGGGACTCCACAAGAAAGCCTAACATGTTCAGAATGACGACCATTGACCAGAACTGATTGAAAACGATCAGAGGTAAGAGGAAAACCAAGAAAGAGCAGAGCCCTTAATTCCAAAAGTATGTTCAAGACGAGACAGGAGAATGGAGTGGTCTATGGTATCAAAGGCAGCAGAGAGATCAAGAAGTGTCAAAAGAGAGATTTGACCAGCATCAGAAGCAAGAAGGTTATTGACGATTTGGACAAGGGCTGTTTGACTACTGTGGTTGGCTCTAAAGGCGGACTGCTAAGAATGATGAACACACACACACACACACACACACACACACACACACACACACACACACATAGGAATACAGGTTCTTAAATCAGCTACAATGTACTCTCATCTGTCAAACTGGAACACAAAAAAAGCAAATAAGATACTCTCTCATTGTTTATCTGGAAATAATTTGAACAAACCAGACAGACAGAAAGATGGACTTCTTCCTCAATGGTCCCAGGCCATATGGCCATACTAGGTAAAGAAATGTGTCATGTCTTCAGTTTCCTGGCCATATGGCCATAATAGGTAAATAACAAATGTGTCCTGTCTTCAGTTTCATGGCCATACTAGGTAAAGAATGAATGTGTCATGTCTTCAGTTTCCTGGCCATATGGCCATACTAGGTAAACAAAAAAAAGAATGTGCCATGTCTTCAGTTTCCTGGCCATACTAGGTAAAGAAGAAATGTGTCATGTCTTCAGTTTCCTGGCCATATGGCCATAATAGGCAAAGAATGAATGTGTCATGTCTTCAGTTTCCTGACCATAATAGGCAAAGAACGAATGTGTCATGTCTTCAGTTTCCTGGCCATATCAGGTAAAGAAGAAATGTGTTGTGTCTTTAGTTTCCTGGCCATATGGCCATAACAGGTAAAGAAGAAATGTGTTATGTCTTCAGTTTCCTGGCCATATGGCCATAACAGGTAAAGAAGAAATGTGTTGTGTCTTCAGTTTCCTGGCCATATGGCCATAACAGGTAAAAAAGAAATGTGTTGTGTCTTGTTTCCTGGCCATATGGCCATAACAGGTAAAGAAGAAATGTGTCATGTCTTCAGTTTCCTGGCCATATGGCCATATCAGGTAAAGAAGAAATGTGTTATGTCTTCAGTTTCCTGGCCATATGGCCATAACAGGTAAAGAAGAAATGTGTCATGTCTTCAGTTTCCTGGCCATATGGCCATATCAGGTAAAGAAGAAATGTGTTATGTCTTCAGTTTCCTGGCCATATGGCCATAACAGGTAAAGAAGAAATGTGTTATGTCTTCAGTTTCCTGGCCATATGGCCATATCAGGTAAAGAAGAAATGTGTTGTGTCTTCAGTTTCCTGGCCATAACAGGTAAAGAAGAAATGTGTCATGTCTTCAGTTTCCTGGCCATATGGCCATACTACCGTATTTTCCTGGCTATAAGCCGCTACTTTTTTCCTCAACTTTGACCCCAGCGGCTAAGACACCGAATGCGGCTCATACGTGGATTTTCCCGAATCTATATTTGGCTTGCGGTCAAGTCCATTATCGAAGTTCAGTTACCGGTTAAATGCGAGTTGTTCTCAAGTCATTATTCATAAATTTACTGAGTCAACACACAATCTGACCACTCAGTTTCAGTGGGTATATAAACTTCTGCGATCGCTGCAAATTTCTTGCCAAAATACTTCAGCTATCTGCATGAGAACCGAGAGGCCTACACCACCATCGCAATGCCAAAGACACGACGATGCGTGTATGACGTCGATTTCAAACTGAAAGCGATCGACCTAGCACTGACGAAAGGCAATCGAAAAGCAGCCCAAGAACTCGGTATCAACGAGTCAATGGTACGTTGCTGGCGTCTCCAACGCGATCAACTGACCAAGTGCAAGAAGTCCAAGAAAGCTTTTCGTGGGAAGAACGCACGATGGCCGAAGCTGGAGGAAGAATTAGAAGATTGGGTGAGCGTGCAGCGAGCAACTGGGTGCAGAGTGTCAACGGTGCAAATCCGACTGAAGGCGCGATCTCTTGCTGCGGAGAAAAGCATCGCCAACTTCAAAGGTGGAGCTTCGTGGTGCTATCGCTTCATGAAGAGGAGTGGGTTCTCAATCCAAGCAAGAACAACCATTTGTCAACAACTTCCCCCTGACTTTGAAGAGAAGATTGAGAATTTCCGGAACTACACGCAAGAAATGATTGCTTAGCATTTCATTGGTCCAGATGAAGTCATTAATATGAACGAAGTGCCGTTGACCTTCGACCTTCCACTCACACGAACAGTCAACCAGAAGGGAGAATCTTCGGTTACTCTGAAAACAACGGGCCATGAAAAGACTCATTTTACGTGTGTGCTTGCCTGCTCTGCATCTGGAAACAAACTGCCGCCCATGGTAATCTTCAAGCGAATCACAATGCCCAAAGAAAATTTCCGAAAGGGATCGTCGTTCGAGTCAACAAGAAAGGATGGATGGATGAAGCGATGATGGGAGCTTGGCTCACTGAGTGTTATGCCCGAAGGCCTGGAGGATTCTTTCGTCAGAAGAAGGGAGTGCTTTTGATGGACAGTATGAGAGCACACATTTGTCAGTCCATCAAAGAAGCCGTGAAGAAAACCAACTCCATGCTAGCGATCATCCCGGGTGGCACAACAAAGTATCTTCAACCCCTTGACATCAGCGTGAACTGAGCATTCAAGGCAGGGCTATGACGGCTTTGGGAACAGTGGATGACATCGGGAGAGAAATCCTTCACAAAGACAGGCAAGATGCGCCGAGCTACATTTGCCGAAGTCTGTCAGTGGGTCATCACAGCCCGGGAAGGGGTCAAGATATCTATGATCGTGAATGGCTTCAAGAAAGCAGGAGTGATCAGCCAGCCAGTAGCAGACGACAGCGAATCGACTAGCGCATGCGCAGACGAGACGGACAGCAGCAGTTCCGACATGGTGAGTGAAATAGCGAGTGACAGTGAACTGGAGCAAGTGCTGCTCGAACTTATCAAATCTGACACAGAGGATGAGGAGTTCAACGGCTTCAGTGCACCAGAAGAGGAGAAGGAAGACGAGGAAGACGGAGAATGAACTCAAAGTATGCTGTGTGGCATATTTTCCCTGTTGTTGATGGAAGTAATGCTAGAGTTTGTGTGTTGACTGTAGATTCTCTAGTCAGTGTGTGTCACACTCTCGATGTTTGTTCGTTATTTTTGTTCAAGTTTCGATTCTCGCAATGTAGGCTAAAGCAGCTTAGACTCCGAATGCGGCTTTTTCGTTGTTTTTGTTGTTGTTTTAAATTCAGGGGGTGCGGCTTACATAACGGTGCGCTTTATAGTCCGGAAAATACGGTAGGTAAAGAACGAATGTGTCATGTCTTCAGTTTCCTGGCCATATGGCCATAACAGGCCAAGAACAAATGTGTTATGTCTTCAGTTTCCTGGCCATAACAGGTCAAGAACAAAGGTGTTATGTCTTCAGTTTCCTGGCCATATGGCCATACTAGGCAAAGAATGAAAGTGTCATGTCTTCAGTTTCCTGGCCATAATAGGTAAAGAATGAATGTGTCATGTCTTCAGTTTCCTGGCCATATGGCCATAATAGGTAAAGAATGAATGTGTCATGTCTTCAGTTTCCCGGCCATATGGCCATAACAGGTAACGAATGAATGTGTCTCTAGTTTCCTTGCCTCCCTGCTGCATTCAGCCAACACATTCTGATTTCAGCAAAGCTCAAAGGAGAACACTATTTAACAGAGCTCTCAGATGAAAAGTGTGAATGTGGGCCAACAAGGCAGAAAAATCCAGTAAGTTGAAGAAAAGGCAGAATCAAAGAAAGCGACAGATTGGAGGAAGTTCCAGCACAGAATTTCCAGGAGGTGAAGGAACTATTTGCACTGACCTGACCCAGACGCCCCGATCTCAGCGTAGGTCTGACTGCTCTCCGTGAAGTGAAGGGGGAGATGTGTGGGGGTGGAGGGGGTGGCATATTTCACCACCCCATCCCCTGACCCTCCATCCACCTGTAAACATCATCATCATCATCACTACCATCATCACTACCATCATCATCACCATCATTGAAGTGAAGGGGGAGATGTGTGGGGGTGGAGGGGGTGGCATAATTCACCACCCCATCCCCTGACCTTCCATCCACCTGTAAACATCATCATCACCATCATCATCATCAATGTCATCATCACCATTTCACCACCCCATCCCCTGACCCTCCATCCACCTGTCATCAATGTCATCATCATTATCATCATCACCATTTCACCACCCCATCCCCTGACCCTCCATCCACCTGTAAACATAATCATCATCATCATCATCACCATCCCATCCCCTGACCCTCCATCCACATGTAAACATAATCATCATCATCACCATCATCACTACCATCATCATCACCATCATCATCATCATTGAAGTGAAGGGGGAGATGTGTGGGGGTGAAGAGGGTGGCATATTTCACCCCTCCATCCCCTGATCCTCCATCCATCTGTAAACATCATCATCATCATCATCATCATCAATGTCGTCATCACCATCATCATTATTACCATCACCATCATTATCATCATCATGACCATCAATTTATCATTATCATCATCATCATTATCTTCATCATTGTCATCATTATCATTATCATCGTCATCACCATCATCATTATCACCATCATTGTCATCATGATCACTAACATCATCATCATCATAATCATAATCTCACTGTAGAGAAAGTATTTGCAGGCAATTAGGGCACATCAGCTTCCTACGTGTTGAAGTCAGTTTGAGAAAAGGCCCATGTATAAAGGGGTCACAATCTGGGTCATAATCAGGGGGTCACAATCAGGGGGTCACAATCAGGGGGTCACAATCAGGGTCATAATCAGGGTGTCACAATCAGGGTCATAATCAGGGGGTCACAATCAGGGTCATAATCAGGGTGTCACAACCAGGGTGTCACAATCAGGGGTCACAATCAGGGTCATAATCAGGGGTCATAATCAGGGTGTCACAACACAATCTGGGTCACAATCAGTGTGTCACAATCTGGGTGTCACAATCAGGGTCATAATCAGGGTGTCACAATCAGGGTCACAACCAGGGTGTCACAATCAGGGTGTCACAATCAGGGTCATAATCAGGGTAATAATCAGGGGTCACAATCAGGGTCATAATCAGGGGTCACAATCAGGGGGTAAAGGTAAAGATGTGCCACCCCCCATGCATTTCTCGGTGAATTGTATTTTTCCGTTTTTGCCTTTCTTACCATACATAAAGCTGTATTTTAGGAACATTTTTACCTAATTACCTTTTTGGAATACTAACCCTAACCCTAACCCTACCCCTAAACCTAACTCTACCCCCCACTATGTACTGCAGTACACCGCGATTTGTCACAGTTGTGGTTCGTTGCGTTTTTCCGTCTTATACGGTGGGGGGTAGGGTTAGGGTTAGGGCTAGGGTTAGGGTTAGGGTTAGTATTCCAAAAAGGTTATTAGCTAAAAATGTTCCTAAAATACAGCTTTATGTATGGTAAGAAAGGCAATAACAGAAAAATACAATTAACCGAGATAGGTAGGGGGGGTGGCACATCTTGACCTTTACCCAATCAGGGTCATAATCAGGGGTCACAATCAGGGTGTCACAACACAATCAGGGTCATAATCAGGGGTCACAATCAGGGTCATAATCAGGGGGTCACAATCAGGGTGTCATAATCAGGGTCACAATCAGGGTCATAATCAGGGGTCACAATCAGGGTGTCACAACACAATCAGGGTCATAATCAGGGGTCACAATCAGGGTGTCACAATCAGGGTCATAATCAGGGGTCACAATCAGGGTGTCACAATCAGGGTCATAATCAGGGGTCACAATCAGGGTGTCACAACACAATCAGGGTCATAATCAGGGGTCACAATCAGGGTGTCACAACACAATCAGGGTCATAATCAGGGGTCACAATCAGGGTCACATGGGTGCTACTCCCCAAAATGAAAAATACTGAAAGGCCGGGGTCCAGCAAAAATGCAATTGCAGAGATCATTTCCATAGCTCTCCTGCAATCTGGGAATGGGTGAGGAACAGATTACGATTTGACATCATAGTTCTGTTGGCAGACGACAATTGACACTTTGTAAAGTGACTGTCTAAGTTAGGATTAGGATTAGGATTTTGGGACTCAAAAACATAGCCGTAAGGCTTTCCTGTCCCATCTTTCATTTTATTTAGTTATTTGTCTCGGTCTGTCGCACACTCAGTTTTTGTTAATATTATTCATCGTAACCATACATAACTGCCTTATAGTCATTCCATTCGTCGAGAAGGTTTTTAAAAATGTTAGTATTCTGTGCTCTTTTCATGTTAGGTGGTAATTTATTCCATACAGGTGCAACTCTGTTAGTAAAATAAAAATTTCTATTATTAGTCCTGCAATGTTGAATAAATATTTTGTCGGTACTGTTCCTTGTTTTGTCAAAATCTGATATTGTGAATAAGTCATGTACATTTAGGTCATCTACACTATTAAATATTTTATAAGTTTGAATTAGGTCACCCCTAATTCTCCTTGCCTTTAATGTAGGTAAATTTAGTTCTTTCAACCTGTCTGAATAAGAAACATTTTGAAGACCTTGTACTAACTTAGTTGCTCGTCTCTGTACTTTTTCTATCAAAGCTGACTGTCTCTTTAAACCTGGATACCAAATGCAATTTCCATATTCTAAATGAGGTCTTAATAAACCTTTGCACAAGCATAAAAAAGTGTCCTTGTCCAAGAAAGAAAACGTTCGTTTAATTATACCAATTTTCTGATTAGCTTTACTCACAGCACTGTGAATGTGTTCATCAAATTTCAGTTTATCATCAAATATTACTCCCAAGTCTTTTTCCTCAGAGCATTTCATAATATTACTCCCAAGTCCTTTTCCTCAGAGCATTTCATAATATTACTCCCAAGTCCTTTTCCTCAGAGCATTTCATAATATTACTCCCAAGTCCTTTTCCTCAGAGCATTTCATAATATCACTCCCAAGTCCTTTTCCTCAGAGCATTTCATAATATTACTCCCAAGTCCTTTTCCTCAGAGCATTTCATAATATTACTCCCAAGTCCTTTTCCTCAGAGCATTTCATAATATTACTCCCAAGTCCTTTTCCTCAGAGCATTTCATAATATTACTCCCAAGTCCTTTTCCTCAGAGCATTTCATAATATCACTCCCAGTCCTTTTCCTCAGAGCATTTCATAATATTACTCCCAAGTCCTTTTCCTCTCAGAGCATAATTCATAATATTCAGAGCATTTCATAACTCCCAAGTCCTTTTCCTCAGAGCATTTCATAATATTACTCCCAAGTCCTTTTCCTCAGAGCATTTCATAATATCACTCCCAAGTCCTTTTCCTCAGAGCATTTCATAATATCACTCCCAAGTCCTTTTCCTCAGAGCATTTCATAATATCACTCCCAAGTCCTTTTCCTCAGAGCATTTCATAATATCACTCCCAAGTCCTTTTCCTCAGAGCATTTCATAATATCACTCCCCTTTTCCTCAGAGCATTTCATAATATCACTCCCAAGTCCTTTTCCTCAGAGCATTTCATAATATCACTCCCAACTTTTCCTCAGAAGTCAAGTCCTTTTCCTCAGAGCATTTCATAATATTACTCCCAAGTCCTTTTCCTCAGAGCATTTCATAATATTACTCCCAAGTCCTTTTCCTCAGAGCATTTCATAATATCAGAGCATTTCACTCCCAAGTCCTTTTCCTCAGAGCATTTCATAATATCAGAGCACTACTCCCAAGTCCTTTTCCTCAGAGCATTTCATAATATCACTCCCAAGTCCTTTTCCTCAGAGCATTTCATAATATCACTCCCAGTCCTTTTCCTCAGAGCATTTCATAATATTACTCCCAAGTCCTTTTCCTCAGAGCATTTCATAATATCACTCCCAAGTCCTTTTCCTCAGAGCATTTCATTTCATAATCATAATACTCCCAAGTCCTTTTCCTCAGAGCATTTCATAATATTACTCCCAAGTCTTTTTCCTCAGAGCATTTCATAATATTACTCCCAAGTCCTTTTCCTCAGAGCATTTCATAATATTACTCCCAAGTCCTTTTCCTCAGAGCATTTCATAATATTACTCCCAAGTCCTTTTCCTCAGAGCATTTCATAATATTACTCCCAAGTCCTTTTCCTCAGAGCATTTCATAATATTACTCCCAAGTCTTTTTCCTCAGAGCATTTCATAATATTACTCCCAAGTCTTTTTCCTCAGAGCATTTCATAATATTACTCCCAAGTCCTTTTCCTCAGAGCATTTCATAATATTACTCCCAAGTCTTTTTCCTCAGAGCATTTCATAATATTACTCCCAAGTCCTTTTCCTCAGAGCATTTCATAATATTACTCCCAAGTCCTTTTCCTCAGAGCATTTCATAATATTACTCCCAAGTCTTTTTCCTCAGAGCATTTCATAATATTACTCCCAAGTCTTTTTCCTCAGAGCATTTCATAATATTACTCCCAAGTCTTTTTCCTCAGAGCATTTCATAATATTACTCCCAAGTCTTTTTCCTCAGAGCATTTCATAATATTACTCCCAAGTCTTTTTCCTCAGAGCATTTCATAATATTACTCCCAAGTCTTTTTCCTCAGAGCATTTCATAATATTACTCCCAAGTCTTTTTCCTCAGAGCATTTCATAATATTACTCCCAAGTCTTTTTTCCTCAGAGCATTTCATTTCCCAAGTCTTTTTCCTATTTCATAATATTACTCCCAAGTCCTTTTCCTCAGAGCATTTCATAATATTACTCCCAAGTCCTTTTCCTCAGAGAGCATTTCATAATATTACTCCCAAGTCCTTTTCCTCAGAGCATTTCATAATATTACTCCCAAGTCCTTTTCCTCAGAGCATTTCATAATATTACTCCCAAGTCCTTTTCCTCAGAGCATTTCATAATATTACTCCAAGTCCTTTTCCTCAGAGCATTTCATAATATTACTCCAAGTCCTTTTCCTCAGAGCATTTCATAATGACGCTTTCTACACCATTGTTATGCATTTTGTAGTCTTTGCATGGATTACTTTTTCCCAAATGCATGATTGTACATTTTGAAGCATTAAAAAACAGACACCATGTTTCTGATCACCTAACCAATGAATCTAAGTCTTTTTGTAATACATCTTGATTTTTCGTTATATTATACATTTTCGTATCATCTGCAAAAATTTTACAATAGCTTTTTATTTCTTCAGGTAAGTCATTTATAAAAATTGTACAAAGTTGCTGAGACATTCTTCTTCTTCTTTCCTGTAGAGCAACCACAGTCACTTCTGACTATTCTGTCGCTGTAACTTTAGGGGAATCTGCGGAAATGCACACTGAGGTACTACTGAGAAGAAGAACAAAAGTTGACAGTAGAAGAAGAGGACAGAAAGCCTGGCCCAGCCAGCCAGGTTCCGCTAATCGGCCCCTAGCGTGATGCCGCGCCAAGCGAGAGAATGGCCCAGCCAGCCAGGTCCCGCTAATCGGGCCCCAACGTGATGCCGCACCACTGGGAAAAAGAGGGGGGGGGAAAAAAAAAAAAAAAAAAAAAAAAAGGAGAGAGAGAGAGAGGTGGGGTGGGGTAAAGTTATTGTGATTTGGAGACCCAGGACACGAAGGTGCCCAAGGTCCCCGCCTCAACAGCCTGCTCCGGGAGGTTGTTCCATGCCTTGATGGTGCGTGGCAGGAAACTGGCCTGTCTGTATTGTGTGCGGCAGTAGATCTGGGCCAGCTGCTTGGTGTGGGCTCGACGCTGGCGTTGTGGTGCCGGGGTCAGTTTGTCTTTCATGGTCTTCATGGAAACGAGTTCGTGATGGAGTTTATACATCATGACAACTCTTGCTGTTTCTCTTCTTTGTTGCAGTGAGGGCCACTTCAGTTGCTCGAGCATAGATGACACGCTTGATGTGTTTCTGAAGCGGCGAAGTACGAATCTTGCTGCTCGCCGTTGCACTGCTTCGAGCCTGTCGATGTCCTGTTGCTGGTGAGGCACAGCTGTTTCGGGAGGAACATTTAGTTTATCTATATTTTCAGAAGTTGTTTCAAGCCAACTTTAGTGTACCATAAGTTGCTTTTCATAAATTACAATCACGAATATGTTGTATTATGTGACTACATTACTTATATTCAGTGGATATTGCTAGATGTTCACTCATGGGCAATTTAATTTATGTTTGTGTATTATTCAAGAACATTTTCTACTAAATATGTTGTATGATACTGCTGAACAAAATAAGTTTTTACCATAAATCCGATGGAAGAAATATATTAAAAATACAATGAAGAACATACATCCCAAATATTTTTACAAGCAAAAGCTTGGTGCAGTTTTTATCTAAGATTTCTAAATTCAGTCTTTTAACTAAATAGCTTGATTTTGTATGGGGTGGAACAGCTGTGGAGGGTCCCATACTGTGGAAGCATATTCCAATATGGGACATACAAATGTCTTGTATGCTCTTTCTCTGATGGTCTGGGAACTGATTTTCAGGTTTCTTCTCAAAAACCCTAGGGTCCTATTGGCCCTTGAGGAGATGATTTGAATGTGTTTTTTCCAGCTCAGGTCTCTACTGATGGTGACTCCCAGGTATTTCGCAGAGTCCATAGTTTCAAGCAAGTGGCCATGGAGCACATACCTGCTTTCTTGCATCTGCCTCTTTCTGGTGACAGGTAAGGTGGTGCATTTTCCAGGATGGAACACCATGTCCAAGCTCTTCTCCCACTCAGCAAGCTGATGGAGGTCATGCTGTAGCTGTTCATGGTCCTGGGGCGCCGCTACCACTCTGTACACTGCTGTGTCATCCGCAAAGAGACGGGCTGGTGATGTCAATCTTTCCAGCAAATCATTAATGTAGGCTAGAAAAAGGCAAGGCCCAAGAACGGATCCCTGAGGCACTCCTGAGCATACATCAATCTGTGCGGAGCTGACGCCATTGACAACAACTGCCTGCCTTCTGTTGCTGAGGAAGTCTTTGATCCAGTCAATTAGCTTCCCCTGGATGCCATAATGGTGAAGCTTATGTATAAGCAAGCTATGATTCACCTTGTCGAAGGCTTTTGCGAAGTCCATTATCAGGATGTCAGTTTGCTTGCCCTGCTCTAGATTTTCAAACAGTTCATCAGTGAACTCCAGGAGCTGTGTTTCGCAGGACTTCATCTTTCTAAATCCATGTTGCTGGTCACATAGTATCCCATGGTCTTCGAAGTGGCTCATGATGGCACTGGTGATGATGTGTTCCAAGATTTTACAGGGGACACTAGTGAGGGATATTGGTCTGTAGTTTGATGGGTCATATTGCTCCCCTTTCTTAAATATGGGTGTCACATTTGCATCCTTCCAGTCTGATGGTACAGTCCCGCTGTTGACAGACGACTGGTAGATCTTGGTCAGGATTGGGGCGATTTCAGGAGCAAGGTCTTTCAGAACTCTTGGGCTGATATTATCTGGCCCGCTGGCTTTGAAGGGCTTAAGATTTGCTAATAGCTTTTGTACTCCCTCCACTCCCACCACTAGATCTTTGAGGGCAGGGATGTCTGCTGGACTCATGGCGCATTTCTGGGCAAACTCGTCAGCAGTGTACTCTTGTCCTTCGCTGAAGACCGACTGGAACTGCTTATTAAGAAGTTCAGCTTGTTCCTTCAGTTCTGACACCAGGTGTCCATCAGTTTTCAGTGGGGCCACTCCTGCATTGGACGCTTTCTGATGCTTCATGTAAGCCCAGAACCGCTTATTGTTCGGTGCTTGGTCTGTGTCGTCATCTGTAAAGATGTCGTTGAGATAAGACCAGTAAGCCCTGCGCAGGTCTCTCTGTACGTCTCTCCTGAGATCCTTGACCTTTTGCTTGAGTTTTTCTGATCCTGTTTTCCTCATTTTCTTGTAGACCCTGTCCCTTCTCTTGATCAGTTTTCTCAGTTCAGGGCCGATCCAGGGTTTGCTTTCTTTGACTCTGGACAACTTATGGGGAATGAATTCTCCGACGGCATCTTGAAGCTTTGTTTTGAATTCTATCCATAGCTCATCAGCGTTGGCGTCCTTCAGTTCCTTTTCCATCCTGTGTCCTAACTCTCTGATTACCTTTCTCAGTCCTTCCCAGTTTGCCTTGCTGTAGAGTGGAATAAGTCTGGGGATCTGCCTCTTCCTCTGCCCATAGACTTGCACCTCACAGTACACCCCGTCATGGTCCGAAAGGCCAGGGAATGTTTCAACCCGGGGCATCAGCTGTGGACTATTGGTGATGATGAGGTCTAGGGTGTTCTCTTGCCGTGTGGGAACCTCAACCATCAAACCCCACTGCACTTATCCTACACTTCACAGAGAATTCCTGGACATTCTAAATGACTGCGGAGTGTAGGATAAGTGCAGTGGGGTTTGAGTTCTTTATTCTCCCAATCCCATCCTGGAAAGTTGACGTCACCTCCAACAATGATGTGGGCGTTGGTGATGGATACGGCCTTGGACAGGGATGACCTAAAGATATTCAGGCTTGCTTGATCCGCAACATTTGGTCTGTAGTAAGCGCAGATGTACAGACTTCTTCTTCCATGGAGTTTGAGTCTCACCCATAACAGTTCACACTCCGCATCAAGTTCAGGGACATGAAAACTGTCATACTCGCGGCGTATGGCTATCAGGACACCACCTCCTTCCCTATTTCTATCCTTACGATGAACAATGTACTGATCAGGGAGGATCTCTGGATTTCCTATATTCGGATTCAGCCATGTCTCTGCCAATAATCACGTCTGGCTTCAAGCTGTCAACCAGGTTTAGGATTTCAGGCTTCTTCCCGGTCATCGACTGGAAGTTTATATTAAGAAACCTCAGTGGCCTTTTGATCTGCCTGTTTTGTCGGCTAGCTCTGGTTGGCGTTGAAGTGTGCTGGGGACGGTTCAAGTGGAAGTCGGTTGGCGATGCACATGACTGCAGGGAGTGCTTGCTGCTTTGTAGGTCTGAGTGAGAGTCCGACGCCTCTGTCCACTCCACGCCGTGCAGGTCAAAGACAGTCTGGCTGTTGGGGTTCCCACAGACGGCACAGTGCCAGGGAACATCTTCCTTGCTATCTCCGAGCTGGTGGTACAAGCAGGAGTCTATGCTCTGACAGTAGGCATGAAACCATTGACCGCAGGTCTCGCATGCTACTCCACGGTCACCCCATTTCACAGTGACGTCGCATGTGCCGCATAGCCACGAGTGCTGCAATTTAGAAAGGTCAGTGGCACTGGCATGGTCATTTGAGTCTCCTTTACCCAGCTGTACATTTGGGCTGGTCTTTGGTCCAGGGTTGGGCTCAGGGGAGTAAGAATTTTTCAGCAATAAGATGGTAAGGTAGAGTAGTACCAACCTTTGGCGATGATATTTGTCTGTTCGGGGGTGCAACTTTCGTTTTGAAGCGGAGTACAACTGGTCTACGAAGACCGAGAGTAAAGTCCCATGGGTTCGAATGATGTTCTTTGTCCCAAAGTTGACATTTTCAAGGGTTTTCGGTGAGGAGACAAGTCACATTACCTTTTTACAAGAAATACAAAAGATCTATGGTTAAAATCATATTTTCATGACTAAGAATTTTACTGACATTTCAGAAACACAACTATAAAGTTATAAAGCCGTTCAAATAGAAGATAATAATTAGATCATAAGTGAAATACGATGTCAGTGGATCCAAACATGACTTTCAATTGAGTTTTTTTAAGCAACATTTTTAAAATATTCATGCGTTTAACATCATAAATATCATTTGGTGAATTGAAATATAGTTGTAACTTACCTTTCTGTGAAGTTTGTAGCTTTCATGACACAAAATTCATGCTGATAATGTTGAATTTAATTCAAATAAGTATGTGTGAATATGACTCGGACGCCATTTTTGTTGTTGTATTTTCACTTCCGGTGGTTGGAAGACCCAGATTCAAAATGCCCCCAACCACAGTTAACAGATCAACTTTTTGGGGGGGGACAAAATTTTAAAAATACGGAATTTCCGTCTCAGCAGAAAACTTAATTTACGGATTTCCATTTATACGGAAGGTAGTAGCACCCATGCCGGGTAATAATCAGGGGTCACAATCAGGGTCATAATCAGGGGGTCACAATCAGGGGTCACAATCAGGGTGTCACAACCAGGGTGTCACAACCAGGGTGTCACAATCAGGGTGTCACAATCAGGGTGTCACAATCAGGGTGTCACAATCAGGGGTCACAATCAGGGTGTCACAACCAGGGGTCACAATCAGGGTGTCACAATCAGGGTGTCACAACCAGGGTGTCACAATCAGGGTGTCACAATCAGGGTGTCACAATCAGGGTGTCACAACCAGGGTGTCACAATCAGGGTGTCATAACCAGGGTGTCACAAGCAGGGGGTCACAATCATGGGTCACAATCATGGGGTCACAATCATAGGGTCACAACCAGGAGTCAAAATCAGGGTGTCACAATCATGGGTCACAATTATAGGTCACAATCAGGGGGTCACAATCATGGGTCAGAATCATGGGGTCAGAATCAGGAGTCAGAAGCAGGGTGTCAAAATCAGGGTGTCACAACCAGGGTGTCACAACCAGGGGTCACAATCGGGGGGTCACAATCGGGGGTCACAATCAGGGGGTCACAAGGGGGTCACAATCAGGGGGTCACAATCAGGGAGTCACAATCAGGGGTCACAATTATAGGTCACAATCAGGGGGTCACAATCATGGGTCAGAATCATGGGGTCAGAATCAGGAGTCAGAAGCAGGGTGTCAAAATCAGGGGGTCACAATCATGGGTCACAGTCAGGGTGTCACAATCATGGTGTCACAATCATGGGTCACAACCAGGGGGTCACAATCATGGGTCACAATCATGGGGTCACAATCAGGGGATCACAATCAGGGGGTCATAACCAGGGGTCACAACCAGGGGGTCAAATAGGTTTCTAGGGGATCACCTGGATTATTTTTGGGGCTGGGGGGTCTCTCTTTTCAATTTCTGAATATATTTTTCTCAAATTGTGCATCACATAAAAATCAGCAATGCTTAGTGACGCACTGGAGTGAAACCTAGTGTCATATGGCAGGCTGTATGTCAGTGGTGCTCATGTACATCAACATTACCACTGTCACTACCACAACAGTGTCATATGGCAGGCTGTATGTCAGTGGTGCTCATGTACATCAACATTACCACTGTCACTACCACAACAGTGTCATATGGCAGTCTCAGTGACACTCCTGTACATCAACATTAGCACTGTCACTATCACAACAGTGTCATATGGCAGTCTGTATGTCAGTGATGCTCATGTACATCAACATTAGCACTGTCACTATCACAAGTGTCATATGGCAGTCTGTATGTCAGTGACACTCCTGTACATCAACATTAGCACTGTCACTATCACAACAGTGTCATATGGCAGTCTGTATGTCAGTGACACTCCTGTACATCAACATTAGCACTGTCACTATCACAACAGTGTCATATGGCAGTCTGTATGTCAGTGACACTCCTGTACATCAACATTAGCACTGTCACTATCACAACAGTGTCATATGGCAGTCTGTATGTCAGTGACACTCCTGTACATCAACATTAGCACTGTCACTATCACAACAGTGTCATATGGCAGTCTGTATGTCAGTGACACTCCTGTACATCAACATTAGCACTGTCACTACCACAACAGTGTCATGTGGCAGTCTGTATGTCAGTGACACTCCTGTACATCAACATTAGCACTGTCACTATCACAACAGTGTCATATGGCAGTCTGTATGTCAGTGATGCTCATGTATATCAACATTAGCACTGTCACTATCACGTGTCATATGGCAGTCTGTATGTCAGTGATGCTCATATACATCAACATTAGCACTGTCACTACCACAACAGTGTCATGTGGCAGTCTGTATGTCAGTGACACTCCTGTACATCAACATTAGCACTGTCACTATCACAACAGTGTCATATGGCAGTCTGTATGTCAGTGATGCTCATGTACATCAACATTAGCACTGTCACTACCACAACAGTGTCATATGGCAGTCTGTATGTCAGTGACACTCCTGTACATCAACATTATCACTGTCACTATCACAACAGTGTCATATGGCAGTCTGTATGTCAGTGATGCTCATGTACATCAACATTAGCACTGTCACTACCACAACAGTGTCATATGGCATTTACATCAACAATCATTCTTGATTAAACATTGTGTTAAACAAAGAAAGGAACAACAACTACAGAATGCCATGTCTGTTCTCACCGTAGGAACAACTACTACAGAATGCCATGTCTGTTCTCACCGTAGGAACAACAACTACAGAATGCCATGTCTGTTCTCACCGTAGGAACAACAACTACAGAATGCCATGTCTGTTCTCACCGTAGGAACAACAACTACAGAATGCCATGTCTATTCTCACCGTAGGAACAACAACTACAGAATGCCATGTCTGTTCTCACCGTAGGAACAACAACTATAGAATGCCATGTCTGTTCTCACCGTAGGAACAACAACTACAGAATGCCATGTCTGTTCTCACCGTAGGAACAACAACTACAGAATGCCATGTCTGTTCTCACCGTAGGAACAACAACTACAGAATGCCATGTCTGTTCTCACCGTAGGAACAACAACTATAGAATGCCATGTCTGTTCTCACCGTAGGAACAACAACTATAGAATGCCATGTCTGTTCTCACCGTAGCGTAGGTGTTTTCCGGCAGGTCGGGCACCACTTCATAGGTGTTCAGAGCATTGCGAGCAGACATGCTGGCCAGGGACTCGCGAGCCGTCACTTTGGAGTAGCGATGCTCTTTGGAGTCTGCAATATTGTGAGCACAACAACTTTAGCTAATCTACATAAACTGTTCAGAGCATTGCGAGCAGGGACTTGTGAGCCGTCACTTTGGAGTAGCGATGCTCTTTGGAGTCTGCAATACTGTGAGCACAACAATAACTTCAGCAATGCTCATAATAATGCATTCCCTTGAAGTGTGGCTGCCCACATGGTGGGATAATCAAAAACGGTCACACACATAATGTTCTCATCCATAGTGATGCATTTGTGCCATAGTGTTCAAGTGCTTCAGTTGCTGGGGTGATCCATGGAGTCTTTTAGCCAGGGTACGTCAACAACAACGACATAATACTGTATAAACATATTAGCAATGCCCTTTCAACATACACACACAATATGCCACTTCAGAGTGTTGTGAGCCTTGCGATTCGTGTTCTACCTCTCTGGAATATAACAATGATCTTCATCATCTACAATAGCAACAATAACATCATAGGCATAACTATCATCATTATTATATACATTCATAAATAAATAGACCACATTCAGGCTAAAAACAAAACAAAACAAGATGAAAACGTTTCAATATTTCCATTTTAACAAAATATATTAAATGGATTAGTCAAAAGAGTCCACTCTGTAATAACCATTGAAGGCAAATAAAGGCCACACTATATTGATCTTGTTGTTTACTGTTCTTTGACATGCCATGTAATAAAGGCCACACTATAGTGATCTGTTTAGCTGTTCTTTGACATGCCATGTAATAAAGGCCACACTATATTGATCTGTTTAGCTGTTCTTTGACATGCCATGTAATAAAGGCCACACTATATTGATCTGTTTAGCTGTTCTTTGACATGCCATGTAATAAAGGCCACACTATATTGATCTTGTTGTTTACTGTTCTTTGACATGCCATGTAATAAAGGCCACACTATAGTGATCTGTTTAGCTGTTCTTTGACATGCCATGTAATAAAGGCCACACTATATTGATCTGTTTAGCTGTTCTTTGACATGCCATGTAATAAAGGCCACACTATAGTGATCTGTTTACTGTTCTTTGACATGCCATGTAATAAAGGCCACACTATAGTGATCTTGTTTGTTTAGCTGTTCTTTGACATGCCATGTAATAAAGGCCACACTATATTGATCTGTTTAGCTGTTCTTTGACATGCCATGTAATAAAGGCCACACTATATTGATCTGTTTAGCTGTTCTTTGACATGCCATGTAATAAAGGCCACACTATAGTGATCTGTTTGTTTAGCTGTTCTTTGACATGCCATGTAATAAAGGCCACACTATAGTGATCTGTTTGTTTAGCTGTTCTTTGACATGCCATGTAATAAAGGCCACACTATATTGATCTGTTTAGCTGTTCTTTGACATGCCATGTAATAAAGGCCACACTATATTGATCTGTTTAGCTGTTCTTTGACATGCCATGTAATAAAGGCCACACTATAGTGATCTGTTTGTTTAGCTGTTCTTTGACATGCCATGTAATAAAGGCCACACTATAGTGATCTGTTTGTTTAGCTGTTCTTTGACATGCCATGTAATAAAGGCCACACTATAGTGATCTGTTTGTTTAGCTGTTCTTTAACATGCCATGTAATAAAGGCCACACTATATTGATCTTGTTTGTTTAGCTGTTCTTTGACATGCCATGTAATAAAGGCCACACTATAGTGATCTGTTTAGCTGTTCTTTGACATGCCATGTAATAAAGGCCACACTATATTGATCTGTTTAGCTGTTCTTTGACATGCCATGTAATAAAGGCCACACTATAGTGATCTTGTTGTTTACTGTTCTTTGACATGCCATGTAATAAAGGCCACACTATATTGATCTGTTTAGCTGTTCTTTGACATGCCATGTAATAAAGGTCACACTATATTGATCTGTTTAGCTGTTCTTTGACATGCCATGTAATAAAGGCCACACTATATTGATCTGTTTAGCTGTTCTTTGACATGCCATGTAATAAAGGTCACACTATATTGATCTGTTTAGCTGTTCTTTGACATGCCATGTAATAAAGGCCACACTATATTGATCTGTTTAGCTGTTCTTTGACATGCCATGTAATAAAGGCCACACTATAGTGATCTGTTTAGCTGTTCTTTGACATGCCATGTAATAAAGGCCACACTATAGTGATCTGTGTAGCTGTTCTTTGACATGCCATGTAATAAAGGCCACACTATAGTGATCTGTTTAGCTGTTCTTTGACATGCCATGTAATAAAGGCCACACTATAGTGATCTGTTTAGCTGTTCTTTGACATGCCATGTAATAAAGGCCACACTATAGTGATCTGTTTAGCTGTTCTTTGACATGCCATGTAATAAAGGCCACACTATAGTGATCTGTTTAGCTGTTCTTTGACATGCCATGTAATAAAGGCCACACTATAGTGATCTGTTTGTTTAGCTGTTCTTTAACATGCCATGTAATAAAGGCCACACTATATTGATCTTGTTTTTAGCTGTTCTTTGACATGCCATGTAATAAAGGCCACACTATAGTGATCTGTTTAGCTGTTCTTTGACATGCCATGTAATAAAGGCCACACTATATTGATCTGTTTAGCTGTTCTTTGACATGCCATGTAATAAAGGCCACACTATAGTGATCTTGTTGTTTACTGTTCTTTGACATGCCATGTAATAAAGGCCACACTATATTGATCTGTTTAGCTGTTCTTTGACATGCCATGTAATAAAGGTCACACTATATTGATCTGTTTAGCTGTTCTTTGACATGCCATGTAATAAAGGCCACACTATATTGATCTGTTTAGCTGTTCTTTGACATGCCATGTAATAAAGGCCACACTATATTGATCTGTTTAGCTGTTCTTTGACATGCCATGTAATAAAGGCCACACTATATTGATCTGTTTAGCTGTTCTTTGACATGCCATGTAATAAAGGCCACACTATAGTGATCTGTTTAGCTGTTCTTTGACATGCCATGTAATAAAGGCCACACTATAGTGATCTGTTTAGCTGTTCTTTGACATGCCATGTAATAAAGGCCACACTATAGTGATCTGTTTAGCTGTTCTTTGACATGCCATGTAATAAAGGCCACACTATAGTGATCTGTTTAGCTGTTCTTTGACATGCCATGTAATAAAGGCCACACTATAGTGATCTGTTTAGCTGTTCTTTGACATGCCATGTAATAAAGGCCACACTATATTGATCTGTTTAGCTGTTCTTTGACATGCCATGTAATAAAGGCCACACTATAGTGATCTGTTTAGCTGTTCTTTGACATGCTATGTAATAAAGGCCACACTATATTGATCTGTTTAGCTGTTCTTTGACATGCCATGTAATAAAGGCCACACTATAGTGATCTTGTTTGTTTAGCTGTTCTTTGACATGCCATGTAATAAAGGCCACACTATAGTGATCTGTTTAGCTGTTCTTTGACATGCTATGTAATAAAGGCCACACTATAGTGATCTGTTTAGCTGTTCTTTGACATGCCATGTAATAAAGGCCACACTATAGTGATCTGTTTAGCTGTTCTTTGACATGCCATGTAATAAAGGCCACACTATAGTGATCTGTTTAGCTGTTCTTTGACATGCCATGTAATAAAGGCCACACTATATTGATCTGTTTAGCTGTTCTTTGACATGCTATGTAATAAAGGCCACACTATATTGATCTGTTTAGCTGTTCTTTGACATGCCATGTAATAAAGGCCACACTATAGTGATCTGTTTAGCTGTTCTTTGACATGCCATGTAATAAAGGCCACACTATAGTGATCTTGTTTGTTTAGCTGTTCTTTGACATGCCATGTAATAAAGGCCACACTATATTGATCTGTTTAGCTGTTCTTTGACATGCCATGTAATAAAGGCCACACTATAGTGATCTTGTTTGTTTAGCTGTTCTTTGACATGCCATGTAATAAAGGCCACACTATATTGATCTGTTTAGCTGTTCTTTGACATGCCATGTAATAAAGGCCACACTATAGTGATCTGTTTAGCTGTTCTTTGACATGCCATGTAATAAAGGCCACACTATAGTGATCTGTTTAGCTGTTCTTTGACATGCCATGTAATAAAGGCCACACTATAGTGATCTGTTTAGCTGTTCTTTGACATGCCATGTAATAAAGGCCACACTATAGTGATCTGTTTAGCTGTTCTTTGACATGCCATGTAATAAAGGCCACACTATAGTGATCTGTGTAGCTGTTCTTTGACATGCCATGTAATAAAGGCCACACTATAGTGATCTGTTTAGCTGTTCTTTGACATGCCATGTAATAAAGGCCACACTATAGTGATCTGTTTAGCTGTTCTTTGACATGCCATGTAATAAAGGCCACACTATAGTGATCTGTTTAGCTGTTCTTTGACATGCCATGTAATAAAGGCCACACTATATTGATCTGTTTAGCTGTTCTTTGACATGCCATGTAATAAAGGCCACACTATATTGATCTGTTTAGCTGTTCTTTGACATGCCATGTAATAAAGGCCACACTATAGTGATCTGTTTAGCTGTTCTTTGACATGCCATGTAATAAAGGCCACACTATAGTGATCTGTTTAGCTGTTCTTTGACATGCTATGTAATAAAGGCCACACTATAGTGATCTGTTTAGCTGTTCTTTGACATGCCATGTAATAAAGGCCACACTATAGTGATGCTATGTAATAAAGGCCACACTATAGTGTTTAGCTGTTCTTTGACATGCCATGTAATAAAGGCCACACTATATGCTATGATCTGTTTAGCTGTTCTTTGACATGCCATGTAATAAAGGCCACACTATAGTGATCTGTTTAGCTGTTCTTTGACATGCCATGTAATAAAGGCCACACTATATTGATCTGTTTAGCTGTTCTTTGACATGCTATGTAATAAAGGCCACACTATAGTGATCTGTTTAGCTGTTCTTTGACATGCCATGTAATAAAGGCCACACTATAGTGATCTGTTTAGCTGTTCTTTGACATGCTATGTAATAAAGGCCACACTATAGTGATCTGTTTAGCTGTTCTTTGACATGCCATGTAATAAAGGCCACACTATATTGATCTGTTTAGCTGTTCTTTGACATGCCATGTAATAAAGGCCACACTATAGTGATCTGTTTAGCTGTTCTTTGACATGCCATGTAATAAAGGCCACACTATATTGATCTGTTTAGCTGTTCTTTGACATGCAATGTAATAAAGGCCACACTATAGTGATCTGTTTAGCTGTTCTTTGACATGCTATGTAATAAAGGCCACACTATATTGATCTGTTTAGCTGTTCTTTGACATGCTATGTAATAAAGGCCACACTATATTGATCTGTTTAGCTGTTCTTTGACATGCCATGTAATAAAGGCCACACTATATTGATCTGTTTAGCTGTTCTTTGACATGCCATGTAATAAAGGCCACACTATAGTGATCTGTTTAGCTGTTCTTTGACATGCCATGTAATAAAGGCCACACTATAGTGATCTGTTTAGCTGTTCTTTGACATGCCATGTAATTAACATTAACCTAGATACAATGCAAACCCACACTTAGCAGCCTTTTGTCCGTCCACCACACGCTTTAACCCTTCTAGAACCATGGGTGAATACATTAACCCAGATCAAATGCAAACCCACACTTAGCAGCCTCTTGTCCGTCCACCACACGCTTTAACCCTTCTAGAACCATGGGTGAATACATTAACCCAGATCAAATGCAAACCCACACTTAGCAGCCTCTTGTCCACCACACGCTTTAACCCTTCTAGAACCATGGGTGAATACATTAACCCAGATACAATGCAAACCCACACTTAGCAGCCTCTTGTCCACCACACGCTTTAACCCTTCTAGAACCATGGGTGAATACATTAACCCAGATACAATGCAAACCCACACTTAGCAGCCTCTTGTCCACCACACGCTTTAACCCTTCTATAACCATGGGTGAATACATTAACCTAGATACAATGCAAACCCACACTTAGCAGCGTCTTGTCCACCACACGCTTTAACCCTTCTATAACCATGGGTGAATACATTAACCCAGATACAATGCAAACCCACACTTAGCAGCCTCTTGTCCACCACACGCTTTAACCCTTCTAGAACCATGGGTGAATACATTAACCTAGATACAATGCAAACCCACACTTAGCAGCCTCTTGTCCACCACACGCTTTAACCCTTCTATAACCATGGGTGAATACATTAACCCAGATACAATGCAAACCCACACTTAGCAGCCTCTTGTCCACCACACGCTTTAACCCTTCTATAACCATAGGTGAATACATTAACCTAGATACAATGCAAACCCACACTTAGCAGCCTCTTGTCCACCACACGCTTTAACCCTTCTATAACCATAGGTGAATACATTAACCTAGATACAATGCAAACCCACACTTAGCAGCCTCTTGTCCACCACACGCTTTAACCCTTCTAGAACCATGGGTGAATACATTAACCTAGATACAATGCAAACCCACACTTAGCAGCCTCTTGTCCACCACACGCTTTAACCCTTCTAGAGCCATGGGTGAATACATTAACCTAGATACAATGCAAACCCACACTTAGCAGCCTCTTGTCCACCACACGCTTTAACCCTTCTATAACCATGGGTGAATACATTAACCCAGATCAAATGCAAACCCACACTTAGCAGCCTCTTGTCCACCACACGCTTTAACCCTTCTATAACCATGGGTGAATACATTAACCCAGATACAATGCAAACCCACACTTAGCAGCGTCTTGTCCACCACACGCTTTAACCCTTCTAGAACCATGGGTGAATACATTAACCCAGATACAATGCAAACCCACACTTAGCAGCCTCTTGTCCACCACACGCTTTAACCCTTCTATAACCATGGGTGAATACATTAACCTAGATACAATGCAAACCCACACTTAGCAGCCTCTTGTCCACCACACGCTTTAACCCTTCTAGAACCATGGGTGAATACATTAACCTAGATACAATGCAAACCCACACTTAGCAGCCTCTTGTCCACCACACGCTTTAACCCTTCTAGAACCATGGGTGAATACATTAACCCAGATACAATGCAAACCCACACTTAGCAGCCTCTTGTCCACCACACGCTTTAACCCTTCTAGAACCATGGGTGAATACATTAACCTAGATACAATGCAAACCCACACTTAGCAGCCTCTTGTCCACCACACGCTTTAACCCTTCTATAACCATGGGTGAATACATTAACCCAGATACAATGCAAACCCACACTTAGCAGCGTCTTGTCCACCACACGCTTTAACCCTTCTATAACCATGGGTGAATACATTAACCTAGATACAATGCAAACCCACACTTAGCAGCGTCTTGTCCACCACACGCTTTAACCCTTCTAGAACCATGGGTGAATACATTAACCTAGATACAATGCAAACCCACACTTAGCAGCCTCTTGTCCACCACACGCTTTAACCCTTCTAGAACCATGGGTGAATACATTAACCTAGATACAATGCAAACCCACACTTAGCAGCGTCTTGTCCGTCCACCACACGCTTTAACCCTTCTAGAACCATGGGTGAATACATTAACCTAGATACAATGCAAACCCACACTTAGCAGCGTCTTGTCCACCACACGCTTTAACCCTTCTATAACCATGGGTGAATACATTAACCCAGATACAATGCAAACCCACACTTAGCAGCCTCTTGTCCACCACACGCTTTAACCCTTCTAGAACCATGGGTGAATACATTAACCCAGATCAAATGCAAACCCACACTTAGCAGCCTCTTGTCCACCACACGCTTTAACCCTTCTATAACCATGGGTGAATACATTAACCTAGATACAATGCAAACCCACACTTAGCAGCGTCTTGTCCACCACACGCTTTAACCCTTCTAGAACCATGGGTGAATACATTAACCCAGATACAATGCAAACCCACACTTAGCAGCCTCTTGTCCACCACACGCTTTAACCCTTCTATAACCATGGGTGAATACATTAACCCAGATACAATGCAAACCCACACTTAGCAGCCTCTTGTCCACCACACGCTTTAACCCTTCTAGAACCATGGGTGAATACATTAACCCAGATACAATGCAAACCCACACTTAGCAGCCTCTTGTCCACCACACGCTTTAACCCTTCTATAACCATGGGTGAATACATTAACCCAGATACAATGCAAACCCACACTTAGCAGCCTCTTGTCCACCACACGCTTTAACCCTTCTAGAACCATGGGTGAATACATTAACCTAGATACAATGCAAACCCACACTTAGCAGCCTCTTGTCCACCACACGCTTTAACCCTTCTATAACCATAGGTGAATACATTAACCTAGATACAATGCAAACCCACACTTAGCAGCCTCTTGTCCACCACACGCTTTAACCCTTCTATAACCATAGGTGAATACATTAACCTAGATACAATGCAAACCCACACTTAGCAGCCTCTTGTCCACCACACGCTTTAACCCTTCTAGAGCCATGGGTGAATACATTAACCTAGATACAATGCAAACCCACACTTAGCAGCCTCTTGTCCACCACACGCTTTAACCCTTCTATAACCATGGGTGAATACATTAACCCAGATCAAATGCAAACCCACACTTAGCAGCCTCTTGTCCACCACACGCTTTAACCCTTCTATAACCATGGGTGAATACATTAACCCAGATACAATGCAAACCCACACTTAGCAGCGTCTTGTCCACCACACGCTTTAACCCTTCTAGAACCATGGGTGAATACATTAACCCAGATACAATGCAAACCCACACTTAGCAGCCTCTTGTCCACCACACGCTTTAACCCTTCTATAACCATGGGTGAATACATTAACCTAGATACAATGCAAACCCACACTTAGCAGCCTCTTGTCCACCACACGCTTTAACCCTTCTAGAACCATGGGTGAATACATTAACCTAGATACAATGCAAACCCACACTTAGCAGCCTCTTGTGTCCACCACACGCTTTAACCCTTCTAGAACCATGGGTGAATACATTAACCCAGATACAATGCAAACCCACACTTAGCAGCCTCTTGTCCACCACACGCTTTAACCCTTCTAGAACCATGGGTGAATACATTAACCTAGATACAATGCAAACCCACACTTAGCAGCCTCTTGTCCACCACACGCTTTAACCCTTCTATAACCATGGGTGAATACATTAACCCAGATACAATGCAAACCCACACTTAGCAGCGTCTTGTCCACCACACGCTTTAACCCTTCTATAACCATGGGTGAATACATTAACCTAGATACAATGCAAACCCACACTTAGCAGCGTCTTGTCCACCACACGCTTTAACCCTTCTAGAACCATGGGTGAATACATTAACCTAGATACAATGCAAACCCACACTTAGCAGCGTCTTGTCCGTCCACCACA
The DNA here is from genome assembly GCA_017654935.2 of Phymorhynchus buccinoides. Classification (NCBI taxonomy): domain Eukaryota; kingdom Metazoa; phylum Mollusca; class Gastropoda; order Neogastropoda; family Raphitomidae; genus Phymorhynchus; species Phymorhynchus buccinoides. Next base: position 44,681,110 of record CM065706.1, on the reverse strand, counting down.
CGCTTTAACCCTTCTAGAACCATGGGTGAATACATTAACCTAGATACAATGCAAACCCACACTTAGCAGCGTCTTGTCCACCACACGCTTTAACCCTTCTATAACCATGGGTGAATACATTAACCCAGATACAATGCAAACCCACACTTAGCAGCGTCTTGTCCACCACACGCTTTAACCCTTCTAGAACCATGGGTGAATACATTAACCTAGATACAATGCAAACCCACACTTAGCAGCCTCTTGTCCACCACACGCTTTAACCCTTCTAGAACCATGGGTGAATACATTAACCTAGATACAATGCAAACCCACACTTAGCAGCGTCTTGTCCGTCCACCACACGCTTTAACCCTTCTATAACCATGGGTGAATACATTAACCTAGATACAATGCAAACCCACACTTAGCAGCGTCTTGTCCACCACACGCTTTAACCCTTCTAGAGCCATGGGTGAATACATTAACCTAGATACAATGCAAACCCACACTTAGCAGCGTCTTGTCCACCACACGCTTTAACCCTTCTAGAGCCATGGGTGAATACATTAACCTAGATACAATGCAAACCCACACTTAGCAGCGTCTTGTCCACCACACGCTTTAACCCTTCTATAACCATGGGTGAATACATTAACCCAGATACAATGCAAACCCACACTTAGCAGCCTCTTGTCCACCACACGCTTTAACCCTTCTAGAGCCATGGGTGAATACATTAACCTAGATACAATGCAAACCCACACTTAGCAGCCTCTTGTCCACCACACGCTTTAACCCTTCTAGAACCATGGGTGAATACATTAACCTAGATACAATGCAAACCCACACTTAGCAGCCTCTTGTCCACCACACGCTTTAACCCTTCTAGAACCATGGGTGAATACATTAACCCAGATACAATGCAAACCCACACTTAGCAGCCTCTTGTCCACCACACGCTTTAACCCTTCTATAACCATGGGTGAATACATTAACCCAGATACAATGCAAACCCACACTTAGCAGCCTCTTGTCCACCACACGCTTTAACCCTTCTATAACCATGGGTGAATACATTAACCCAGATACAATGCAAACCCACACTTAGCAGCCTCTTGTCCACCACACGCTTTAACCCTTCTAGAACCATGGGTGAATACATTAACCTAGATACAATGCAAACCCACACTTAGCAGCCTCTTGTCCACCACACGCTTTAACCCTTCTATAACCATGGGTGAATACATTAACCTAGATACAATGCAAACCCACACTTAGCAGCCTCTTGTCCACCACACGCTTTAACCCTTCTAGAACCATGGGTGAATACATTAACCCAGATACAATGCAAACCCACACTTAGCAGCCTCTTGTCCACCACACGCTTTAACCCTTCTATAACCATGGGTGAATACATTAACCTAGATACAATGCAAACCCACACTTAGCAGCGTCTTGTCCACCACACGCTTTAACCCTTCTATAACCATGGGTGAATACATTAACCCAGATACAATGCAAACCCACACTTAGCAGCGTCTTGTCCACCACACGCTTTAACCCTTCTAGAACCATGGGTGAATACATTAACCCAGATACAATGCAAACCCACACTTAGCAGCCTCTTGTCCACCACACGCTTTAACCCTTCTAGAACCATGGGTGAATACATTAACCCAGATACAATGCAAACCCACACTTAGCAGCCTCTTGTCCACCACACGCTTTAACCCTTCTATAACCATGGGTGAATACATTAACCCAGATCAAATGCAAACCCACACTTAGCAGCCTCTTGTCCACCACACGCTTTAACCCTTCTATAACCATGGGTGAATACATTAACCCAGATACAATGCAAACCCACACTTAGCAGCCTCTTGTCCGTCCACCACACGCTTTAACCCTTCTATAACCATGGGTGAATACATTAACCCAGATACAATGCAAACCCACACTTAGCAGCCTCTTGTCCACCACACGCTTTAACCCTTCTAGAACCATGGGTGAATACATTAACCCAGATACAATGCAAACCCACACTTAGCAGCCTCTTGTCCACCACACGCTTTAACCCTTCTAGAGCCATGGGTGAATACATTAACCTAGATACAATGCAAACCCACACTTAGCAGCCTCTTGTCCACCACACGCTTTAACCCTTCTAGAACCATGGGTGAATACATTAACCTAGATACAATGCAAACCCACACTTAGCAGCCTCTTGTCCACCACACGCTTTAACCCTTCTAGAACCTTGGGTGAATACATTAACCCAGTACATCACACTTCACTCCCACCAAATGCAAAAACATTCACTGCAAAGCACCCTGCCATGTGTTTGTCTACTTCCAGAGCTTATGTCAGTGATTTGTTTTCTCTGTTAAAGCAACGCATGAGCGCTGAAAAACAAGTGAACTCCACTTATGTTGGTTGAGATGCAATGGACAACTAAGAACATACAAAAAATAGAAGAGTTAAAGATGGAAATGTGGATGTATCCTGATTATTTCTTACTGTCAATTAATCCCTAGATACCCAGAAAACTAGACAGAAAACTTCCCCTAGCAAAAGAAACTCCAGATAAACCACAGCTATTTCTGGCAGTCTCTTGAGGAGCTCCATTGTCCACTGTGAACAATCAGACAATTCCTTTCAGTAAACTAAACAGCAGAACAATGAAATCAGAAGCAAATTCTGTCAATACAATGAATCCAACTCCAACCCCACATACTCACCATTGGTGTGTGCTTCCTGATCATCTGCATTCTCAACTGTGAACAGTCTGCCCAACTCTCCCTCCCCATACAGCCTGGGGGGTTCTGGTGGGCTGACGAAATACGGATCAATCTCCTCCTCCTCCTCTTCCTCCTCCCTTGCTCCTCCTCCTCCTACCACTTCCACTCTCTCCACCGGGCGGTCTTTGACCACAGTTGCGTAATCGTCCTGAGCTTCGTCGCAATCTTCGTCGGCAAACTGTATTCGATAACCGCCCGCTCCTTCTAAACTGCTTCGGTTACTGCCCATCTTTATCGGCGAATGTTTGCCACCTGCTGCTTCTCCTACTGCTCCTCCTACTGCTTCTCCTACTGCTCCTCCTACTGCACCTACTGCTGCATTGAAGGTGAGGTGTGTGGCCGGTGTTTGGTCGGACACCACAGAATACGGGTCGTCAGGGTTGTTGGTAGAATCGCCCCCCAAGAGTCGAACCTGAGCTCCAGCCGAATCGCCGATGACGCGTTCGTATGGGTCCTCATCTTCCTGGCTGTTTGTGGGGGGGCTTTCAGTTAGGGGAGGCTGGTTGGGTGTAGGGGTAGTGTCGTTTTTTAATCGGGAATAATCTGCATCAGCATTGTCTTCATCGTCATCTTTCTCCGTGTCCTTGACCTTGGCGTAGGTGTCTTCTTTGTCGTCGTCTTCATCCTTGACCTTGAAAGAGGAAAAATGGCCACAGTTGATGTGATTTTGAAAGAAAAGCGCTACAGTCAATGTGATAATGATGAAAGAGGTGGAAAAGGGAGGGGGGAAATAGATGGAGAGGAAAAAGATACAGAGAGAAGAGGAAAGAAATGAAAAGATGGGAATCAGAGAAAAGGGGGGGAAACAGACAGGGAAACACAAAGACAGAGAAAGGGGTGGGATGAACAAAGAGAAGAGAGAGAGAGAAAGGCTAACAAAAGGAAGCACTGCAGTCCAGTACATGACGGTTGGGTTGGAAAAAAGAGTGAAGAGACGGAAACAGACAGAGAAAGA
>CM065706.1:44667375-44674875 GCA_017654935.2 Phymorhynchus buccinoides | reverse complement strand
TAGCGACCATTACGCACAATGTAATGACACTAATATAGTGTGTAGCGACCATTACGCACAATGTAATGACACTAATATAGTGTGTAGCGACCATTACGCACAATGTAATGACACTAATATAGTGTGTACCGACCATTACGCACAATGTAATGACACTAATATAGTGTGTAGCGACCATTACGCACAATGTAATGACACTAATATAGTGTACCGACCATTACGCACAATGTAATGACACTAATATAGTGTGTACCGACCATTACGCACAATGTAATGACACTTACACTAATATAGTGTGTAGCGACCATTACGCACAATGTAATGACACTAATATAGTGTGTAGCGACCATTACGCACAATGTAATTGTGACGAGGTAATGGGTTAAAAGGCTAAGTCCCTAGGGAAGACTTTAGAAAATTTGCCTTTAGCCCACTTCTCTAGGGTATGGGAGATGAGCAACTTTCCCGGCCCCTTTTCATCTAATAAATTTATATTTGTGCCCGGGTTCTGGCTCGTATGGTTGTAAGAAATACAAGTGGTTGAATTGCTCTAAATGGCAGACAGAGAGAAGTAGGGTTTTACATGAAATTACAAGACTCCCACTCTCATCAGTCTGACCAAAGGGTTCAGGATTATTTGACACTTGTATTTTATTTACTCCCAAAATCTGCATAAGATTATGCAACAATAATAATAAAGCAGCTCAATGGCGCCAAAACAAAATGTGAATGAAAAACAATGGAATCCGACAGGATTTACAAGACTTTTGTCTTTCTAGAAGGTTAGCCCCAAGCAGAAAGGGTTACTAATTCTCTTCATTGTCCGGAGGAAAGTTCAAATGATTGGCGCAGTCCGGGGGACTTAGCTGTGGTTGAGTTCCTCCGTAGTGATCGGCGAGTGCTGGGGTGGCTGGGCTTGCTCGTCAGATGAGAGTAGCTCCCAGTCGTTCCGGTTACGGCTTCGCGGGATGGCACGGTTCAAGCGTGGTCTCCTCGCGGATTCTGGGTGTGGGGCGTCTTGGCGGCGGTCCCGTCTTGGTGCTTGTGAGACAGGGATGATCTTCCTGCCCACGATGCCCTGCTGATAATCACAGGAGAAGGTGGATGTAGATCTCTATGGCTTAGAGACAAGGGGCTTCAGTCGGCAGGGCATTAGTGAATCCCAACCGGCTAGAAGGCTTCCCTTGTACAATAGCACTAGTTAATAAATAAACTGAATTTCAGTTAACAAACTGAGATCAGTAAAACATAAAAGGTGATCAATCCAACATCACTCTCCATCCAACACCTGAAAAGGAATGGTATCATAAAGTGCAAGATTGCGGCCCATAGGTTTCCTACTAAAAATAGACAAAAGGGTTAGTAGGCATAAACTCCGGTTCTGGTACCAAAAGTGTTCAAGTCAAAAACACACACACACAAATAATCAGTGCACATAAATAGAATAGAATGTTTACCACTTCTTTTCTATAACATATCTATCTACTCCTTATTCATCATTGAACATAGGATCTAGATCAAAAATAGGATCAAACAAAACAGATCTCAATCACCTGCCATCAATAATACTTACTAGTGGGCTTATTATGACAGGCTGGGAGTGTTGCTCTAGCTACGTTTCAGCGTCTTGTGTGAAAACTTTTTCTCACCACTCCAATTATAGCCTTCACTTTCAAACAATGAAAGCCTGTCATTGGTTTATAGCAGTCGACACATCACAAGATGATGTTCAAAATGTACAGAACAATCACGCGCCGATTACAGCATTATCACATGCCGGACATTCCTAACCTTGCTCATGATAGGAAAGGCAAAACCGTCTTCAAAGGGAATTGACCGTGGTTGTCACTTTCTCATGGTGAGGAGGGTAGATAAGAGGGGGGGGGGGGGGGGGGGGTGAAGGGAGATAACCTCGGTAGGGGTTACATGCCGACAGGGGAGGCAAATCGCGCTTCAAAGGGACCAATCCCTTAATCGGCGTTCTTTTGATGGTGGATGGCAATTAAAGTGGCGGCCCGAGCAAAGGAGAAAGGGGGGGGGGGGGGGGGGGGGGGGGGGGGGGGGGGGGGGGGGGGGGGGGGGGGGGGGGGGGGGGGGGGGGGGGGGGGGGGGGGGGGGGGGGGGGGGGGGGGGGGGGGGGGGGGGGGGGGGGGGGGGGGGGGGGGGGGGGGGGGGGGAGAAAAGAACGGAGAAAGTGGGTCGCGTGGGACACTTACGTCACAGTAATGACACTAATATAGTGTGTAGCGACCATTACGCACAATGGAATGACACTAATATAGTGTGTAGCGACCATTACGCACAATGTAATGACACTAATATAGTGTGTAGCGACCATTACGCACAATGTAATGACACTAATATAGTGTGTAGCGACCATTACGCACAATGTAATGACACTAATATAGTGTGTAGCGACCATTACGCACAATGTAATGACACTAATATAGTGTGTAGCGACCATTACGCACAATGTAACGACACTAATATACTGTGTAGCGACCATTATGCACAATGTAACGATCGTTACGCACTGTGTAGCGACCATTATGCACAATGTAACGATCCTTACGCACTGTGTAGCGACCATTACGCACAATGTAACAATCGTTACGCACTGTGTAGTGACCATTACGCACAATGTAACAATCGTTACGCACTGTGTAGCGACCATTACGCACAATGTAACGATCGTTACGCACTGTGTAGTGACCATTACGCACAATGTAACGATCGTTACGCACTGTGTAGCGACCATTACGCACAATGTAACGATCGTTACGCACTGTGTAGCGACCATTATGCACAATGTAACGATCGTTACGCACTGTGTAGCGACCATTACGCACAATGTAACAATCGTTACGCACTGTGTAGCGACCATTATGCACAATGTAACGATCGTTACGCACTGTGTAGCGACCATTACGCACAATGTAACGATCGTTACGCACTGTGTAGCGACCATTACGCACAATGTAACGATCGTTACGCACTGTGTAGCGACCATTACGCACAATGTAACGATCGTTACGCACTGTGTAGCGACCATTATGCACAATGTAACGCTACATGTAACGTCCTTTTCGTCCACACCACAGTTGTCCCCCCCTGCTCCCCCCCCTCCTGCCCCCCCCCTCCCCCCCCCCCCCCCATCACCTACCCCCCCTCCACCCCTCACCTTTGCCCCCAGATGGTCGTATCCACTGCTGTCTTCGTCCTTCTCGTCCACACCACCAAACAGTTGTCCTCCCCTGCCCCCCCCCCCTCCTGCCCCCCTCCCCCTCCTGCCCCCCCCCCATCACCTACCCCCCCTCACCCCTCACCTTTGCCCCCAGATGGTCGTATCCACTGCTGTCTTCGTCCTTTCTCGTCCACACCACAGTTGTCCCCCCCTGCTCCCCCCCCTCCTGCCCCGGACAGGTTCTTCTTGTGTGCGCTGGCCACGGGCAGGTCGGGTAACTCTCGCAGACTGGTGGGACGCATCTGGGCCGATCCGCTGCTGGCGTTACGACTGTGGCTGAGGAAACAAGAGTTTACCAATAATGACTGTTCGGCAATATGTCCCCCCCCCCCCTTCCTGGCACACTGGGGAAACAAGAGTTTACCAATAATGACTGTACGGCAATATGTCCCCCCACCCTCACTGACACATCATCACACCCCCCCCCTTCCTGGCACACTGGGGAAACAAGACTTTACCAATAATGACTGTTTGGCAATATGTCCCCCCCACCCTCACTGACACATCATCACACACACCCTTCCTGGCACACTGGGGAAACAAGAGTTTACCAATAATGACTGTACGGCAATATGTCCCCCCACCCTCACTGACACATCATCACCCACCCCCTTCCTGGCACACTGGGGAAACAAGAGTTTACCAATAATGACTGTACGGCAATATGTCCCCCCACCCACACTGACACATCATCACCCACCCCCTTCCTGGCACACTGGGGAAACAAGAGTTTACCAATAATGACTGTACGGCAATATGTCCCCCCACCCTCACTGACACATCATCACACACACCCTTCCTGGCACACTGGGGAAACAAGAGTTTACCAATATGACTGTTTGGCAATATGTCCCCCCCACCCTCACTGACACATCATCACCCACCCGCTTCCTGGCACACTGGGGAAACAAGAGTTTACCAATAATGACTGTACGGCAATATGTCCCCCCACCCACACTGACACATCATAACACACACCCTTCCTGGCACACTGGGGAAACAAGAGTTTACCAATAATGACTGTACGGCAATATGTCCTTGCATGTCTTCCCCCCCCCACACACACACACACCATCACTCCCCCCCCATATGTCCCACACACTCATCATCACTCCCCCCCCCCCCCCATACACACACATCATCACTCCCCCCCCCCCATATGTCCCCCCCCACACACACACACACATCATCATCACTCCCCCCCCCCATATGTCCACACACACACACACACACATCATCACTCCCCCCACCCCATATGTCCACACACACACACACACACACTCATCATCACTCCCCCCCCCCATATGTCCACACACACACACACACAACCATCACCCCCCCCCCCCCATATGTCCCCCCACACACATACATACATCATCACTCCCCCCCATATGTCCCCCCACACACACATCATCACTCCCCACACACCCCCATCATCGGTGTCCCCCCCCCCCACACACACACACACACACACATCACATCACTCCCCCGCCCCCCCATGTCCACACACACACATCATCATCACTCCCCCCCATATGTCCCCACACACACATCATCACTACCCTCCCCCCCCCCCCATATGTCCACACACACACACACACATCATCACCCCCCCCCCCCTATGTCCACACACACACACACACCACACACATCATCACTCCCCCCCCCCCCCATATATGTCCACACACACACACACATCATCTCACCCCCCTATGTCCACACACACACATCATCACTCCCCCCCCCCATATGTCCCCCCCCCCCACACACAAATCATCACCCCCCCCCCATATGTCCCCCCACACACATACATACATCATCACTCCCCCCCCCCCCATATGTCCCCCCCCACACATCATCACTCCCCCCCCATAAATGTCCCCCCCCACACACACATCATCACCCCACCCCCCCCCCATATGTCCCCCCCACACACACACATCATCATCATTCCCCCCCCCCCATATGTCCCCCACACACACATCACTCCCCCCCATGTACATCATCATTCACCCCCCCCATATGTTCCCCCCCACACACATCACTCACTCCCCCCCCCCCAATGTCCCACACCCACACACACACATCATCATCACTCCCCCCCCGATATGTCCCCCACACACACACATCATCACACCCCCACCCCCCCCCCATGTCCACACACACATCATCACTTGGCCCCCCCCCCCCAACACACCACACACACACACATCATCATCACTCCCCCCCCCCCCGATATGTCCACACACACACACACATCACATATCCCCACACACACACACATCATCACACAACCCCCCCCATGCCCCCCCCCCCACCCCCCACACATCACTCATCACTCCCCCCCCCCATATGTCCCCCCCCCTGCCACACACACACATCATCATCATCACCCACCCCCCCCCCCCCACATACACACACACACACACACATCATCACTCCCCCCCCCATATGTCCCCACACACACACACACACACACATCACACTCTCACCCCCCCCATATGTCCACACACACACACACACATCATCACTCTCTCCCCCCCCCCATATGTCCCACACACACACACACACACACACACATGCACACCCCCCCATGTCCACACACACATCATCACCCCCCCCCCCATATGTCCCCCCCCCCCACCACCCACACACACACTCCCCCCCCCACATGTCACCACCACCCCCCATCATATGTCCCCCCCCCCATATGTCCCCCACACACACACACACACACACATCATCATCACTCCCCCCCCCATATGTCCACACACACACACACACACACACATCATCACTCTCCCCCCCCCCCCCATATGTCCCCATATGTCCCCACACACACACATCATCACTCCCACCCCCCCCCATATGTCCACACACACATCATCACTCCCCCCCCCCCCCCATATATGTCCCCCCACCCACACACACATCATCACTCCCCCCCCCCATGTCCCCACACACACACATCATCACTCCCCCCCATAGTCCCCCCCCACACACCACATCATCACTCCCCCCCCCCATATGTCCCCACCACACACATCATCACTCCCCCCCCCCACATGTCCACACACACACACATCATCACTCCCCCCCCCCATATATGTCCCCATATGTCCCCACACACACACATCATCACTCCCCCCCCCCCATATGTCCCCACACACACACACATCATCACTCCCCCCCCATATGTCCCCCACACACACACACACACATCATCACTCCCCCCCCCCCATATGTCCCCACACACACACACATCATCACTCCCCCCCCCCATGTCCCCACACACACACACATCATCACCCACCCACCCCCCTCCTGGCACACAGGGGAAATGATTAAAACAAGAGTTTACCAATAATGAATGTTTGGCAATATGTCCTCGTATGTCCTCCCCCCCCCCCCCCCACATCATCACTCCCCCCCCCTCCTAGCACACAATCCATGCACACACACCCCCCCCTCTCCCTCCCCCCACACACACACATCATCACTCCCCCCCCCCCCCCTCCTAGCCACACAATCCATGCACACACACGCACACACACCCTCTCCCTCCCCACACACACACACATCATCACTCCCCCCCCCCCTCCTAGCACACAATCCATGCACACACACACACCCTCTCCCTCCCCCCCACACACACACACATCATCATCACTCCCCCCCCCCCTCCTAGCACACAATCCATGCACACACACACACACACACCCTCTCCCTCCCCACACACACACACATCATCACTCCCCCCCCCCCCCCTCCTAGCACACAATCCATGCACACACACACACCCTCTCCCTCCCCCCCCCACACACACATCATCATCTCACTCCCCCCCCCCCTCCTAGCACGCAATCCATGCACACACACACACACCCTCTCCCTCCCCACACACACACACATCATCACTCCCCCCCCCCCCTCCTAGCACACAATCCATGCACACACACCCTCTCCTCCCCCACACACACACATCACTCCCCCCCCCTCCTAGCACACAATCCATGCACACACACACACACACCCTCTCCCTCCCCACACACACCACTCCCCCCCCCCCCCTCCTAGCACACAATCCATGCACACACACACACACACACCTCCCTCTCCCTCCCCACACACACACACATCACTCCCCCCCCCCCCTCCTAGCACACAATCCATGCATGCACACACACACATTCTCCCTCTCTCATCCCCCCCCCTCTCCCTCCCCACACACACACATCACTCCCCCCCCCCCCTCC
>CM065706.1:44654875-44662375 GCA_017654935.2 Phymorhynchus buccinoides | reverse complement strand
CCTCTCCAAGCACACACACCCTCTCTCTCATCCCCCCACTCTCACACATACATCACCCCCCCCCCCCCTCTCCAAGCACACACCCTCTCTCTCATCCCCCACTCTCACACACATCACATCCCCACCACCCCCCTCTCCAAGCACATAATCCCTGCATGCACACACACCCTCTCTCTCATCCCACCCACTCTCCCACACACATACATCATCACCCCCCCCCCCCCCCTCTCCCACACATACATCATCACCCCCCACCCCCACCCCCGTCTCCAAGCACACACCCTCTCATCCCCCCCCACTCCCCCACACACATACATCATCACCCCCACTCTCCCACACATACATCATCACCCCCCCCTCTCCAAGCACACAATCCCTGCATGCACACACACCCTCTCTCTCATCCCCCCCACTCTCCACACACACATCATCACCCCCCTCTCCAAGCACACAATCCCTGCATGCACACACACCCTCTCTCTCATCCCCCCCACTCTCCCACACACATCATCACCCCCCCCCCTTTCCAAGCACACAATCCCTGCATGCACACACACCCTCTCTCTCATCCCACCCACTCTCCCACACACACACATCATCACCCCCCCCCACCCCTTTCCAAGCACACAATCCCTGCATGCACACACACCCTCTCTCTCATCCCCCCCACTCTCCCACACACATCATCACCCCCCCCCCCCCCCCCCCACTTTCCAAGCACACAATCCCTGCATGCACACACACCCTCTCTCTCATCCCCCCCACTCTCCCACACACACACATCATCACCCACCCCCCCCTTTCCAAGCACACAATCCCTGCATGCACACACACCCTCTCTCTCATCCCCCCCACTCTCCACACACACATCATCACCCCCCTCTCCAAGCACACAATCCCTGCATGCACACACACCCTCTCTCTCATCCCCCCCACTCTCCCACACACATCATCACCCCCCTTTCCAAGCACACAATCCCTGCATGCACACACACCCTCTCTCTCATCCCCCCCACATACATTATCACACCCCACCCCATTCCCCCACCCCAATTACCCAGAAGGCAGCACTCCATTCCTGGCGGCATGCATGGCTCCATTGCTGATGGGAGTGCCCTCCCCTGGAGACAGAGTGTTAGGAGTCACCTCCCCTTCTGTAGGTATTTCCACCACCATCGCACCCGATTCCCCTGCCAACTGAAACAAGATGGCAATGCTATAACATACATACATCAGAGCAGATGGTTGCATCTTGAGTTTTGGGCGATTTTGACTTTTGTGTATCAAAAGATTTAGAAAAAGATGCTCTTTCATCTAAATACAGTGTTTGATGAGTGATCAATATTGACCTTGATATTGATCAGAAAAGCAAAGTAGTAAGGGTAAACAGCCGAAAATGATTAGAGCAGAATAGTGGTATCTTCCTTTCCAGTCAAAAATTTGTTCATTCCCCCAAGAAAACTTGGTGCAGAAAGACAGTAACTTGAGTTGAGGTGCAGTTGTCCTCGGCCGTTGCGTGGCTCAGATGATTGTATCTTGCCATGAGACCCTTTCCCACAACCAGAATCAGCTCTGTTTTCAATTTTGTTTCTGGAGGAATAAAAGTATGCCTGGTATGAGACCTTCCGTCACTAGAGTTTTGGGTAGTTTGCTCTGGGAAAGAGAACACATCTGGTGTTTATGACTCTATACTGACTATTGTACCGTTAGTGTCAAAGAGACCTGCTGTATCTGGGCTTGGCATGTGTAATTATTCTATGAAATAGACCAGAGCCTCGGAAATGGACACAGAAAAAAAAGCAGTTATGAAACAGTCTCATATTCGTCATTGAACAGCTGCTGAGCCCTGCAGAACCAAGCACTTTTTCCAACTCCAAGAAAGAACACACACACACACACTTGCACACACACACGCTCACACACACACACTGCCTTGAAACAATGTACACATGACTAACTGGTTGAAAAGGGTGACTGCCGGGTTTTGAAACAATGTGCACATGACTAACTGGTTGAAAAGGGTGATTGCCTTGAAACAATGTACACATGACTAACTGGTTAAAAAGGGTGACTGCCTTGAAACAATGTGCACATGACTAACTGGTTGAAAAGGGTGACTGCCTTAAAACAATGTGCACATGACTAACTGGTTGAAAAGGGTGACTGCCTTGAAACAATGTGCACATGACTAACTGGTTGAAAAGGGTGACTGCCTTGAAACAATGTACACATGACTAACTGGTTGAAAAGGGTGACTGCCTTGAAACAATGTGCACATGACTAACTGGTTGAAAAGGGTGACTGCCTTGAAACAATGTACACATGACTAACTGGTTGAAAAGGGTGACTGCCTTGAAACAATGTACATGTCACGAGTTTGTGACATTGTTCTTCTGAACAGACAGAGAAAGGCACAGTCTACCGCTCGATCACAAAGGACCCCGAGATCTTTCTCCTTCTTTGAACCTAATCGAGACAACCTACTTGTGAAATCCGTGCAACCCGTGTTAGCTCTGACCTCTCGCGAGACTCCACATTCAACTGGCGACTTCATGAGTTTTAGACCGGTCAAACGTCACTCCATATTTTTCCTTCAGTTAAGCAACATCGCTTCATCGCTTCATCCTTTCTCCTTTTCATCGTTCTGTCCACCTACGGCCGCCCAGTGCTGAGGTGTGGTGAGGGCCACGTCCCTGAAGGATCCTGTTATCAATTGTTTATCCTGCACGAGTCCTAGACGTGGGGATAGCGAAGCTGTAGAGATTCGGCTGACATCGTTTCTCCTCTTCATCCTCATCGCCATCTTCACCCCTTTTTATTTGGTTCCTCATTGTCCTCCCTTCCCCGTCATCGTCCCTGGCGTTCACTGGAGTCCTGGAAGAAAGCTGTGGCCGGTCCGGAACCCCTTCCACCTGCTCGCGCTTACCCCGAGCCCTTGGCGAGACCAGAGCTGCGACTGTCTTGTGGGGAGGATTCTTCTTCTTCATTCCGCCACTTGGAAGTTTGGTCAGTAGCTGCATAAAATTAGTATTAATCCCGTTAAAACTCGTACAACAACGCGCGCGTAACAATGTAGAATAGCTAGTTATAGGTTTGCTAACATGTATATTTGTGTGCGTTTTCTTTGGTTCATTTTTCTTATTATTTTCTTGATTTTTGCATAAGGGGCTAAGGAACTGACTGGCTGGGTCATGACTTGTCAGTTGGATAGGTTTTTGCCGGTCGTAGAATTTGGTACTTGAACTCGGCACATATTTTTGAATCAATGTTTTGGCTCGCCATTGTGTGTTTAGGCCGTGCAAATCGTTTTTCGGTGCAAAGCGTATTTGAGTTCACAGAGATTCAGAATCCTAAATGCGTGCACGCGCGCGCATTATTCCTTGTTGCGGTATATGTTTAGCCTCGCGGCCTATGTTTAGCCTCGCGGCCTATGTTTAGCCTTGTGGTATATGTTTAGCCTCGCGACCTATGTTTAGCCTCGCGGTCATCGTCCTAGCTTAATTAGGTATTAAGAGACTCTGCGGAGAGCTGGATAACAGAGGGTTATTCCAGTCGCGCTTCTAGCTATGCTGATAGGGGCTTTGTAAAGCGTTCATCCCCGTTTCTGTTTTTATTTTTGAGAGAAAGTGTAATTAATGTTTTCAAGGCTTTTTGACCTTTTGAAGTACATTGTGAATGCCATTTTGGGGAAATACATTCTTTGCCTGTAGTTCGTCCGCCTTCTGGAAGAAATGAGAATGGAAAGGACATATTTTTGGTGGTGAAATTTTATGTGATATTTTCAGAAGAATTTAAGTGTCCATTCTTGTACCTGAAAAGCTGTGAAATTTTCAGAAGAATGTAATTGTTAATTTTTGTATTTGAAAGGCTAGAATTTTCTAAATGTATGAAAGCCTTGTTGTTCCAGAAAAAGTGAAACCTTTTAGTTAATCCTTTTTGATGAAATATTACCCCTAGACTGAGTCGTGTGAAAAGGATTGTAAAGAAAGTGTTGTTCAGCGTTTTGGGGTTCTTGGAGAGAACCAAGTTTAAAGAGGGTGGGTTTTTACATCCCTGAAGAGGACTGTTGGGGAATTAGTTTTTGGGTAAACACAAAACTGTTGTTACTCTGGGTGTTCAAAACTAGGTTTTTGTTTTGGTTTTTCATACAGTCCTGAGCCTGATCCTGATCCTGATCCTGAGCCTGATCCTGATCCTGAACCTGAACCTGACCTGACCTGTTGCTGCCTGGTTGACCGCCCGGTCAACCGCTCTTTTCTCCGTTTCCGGCTGTGGGAGGCCGCCCGCCTTTCTGTCTGGCCCCGGGTTAGGCCCGATCTGTCGGCCTGTCTGTGCGTTCGGGCCAGGCTTCGACGTTCCTGTTGAGGAGTCTGGGGGCGACCTCTGCCGTCTCTCATCTTTTGTTTCTGCTGCTGTAGCCTGCCCCAGGAGGGGGAGCAGTTTTTCTACTGACTTTTGTTTTCCCCCTTTGTCTTCTTCTTCGGACGCTCTGCTGTTTTTGTTGGACTTCTTTTCTTCGTCTGCCCTCTCGTCGTTTTTCCCTTCAATTTTGTGTTTCTGCTTACAAACTCTCTTTTAGTTATTCAGTTAAGTTGCCGGCTTTAGTTTATTCTTTGGACAAACTTTTGAATGCCATGTATATTGTGTAGATAATTTGTAAAACATTGAGTATTGAGTTGTGTAAGTGTGTGTGTGTGTTTGATTATAATAAATAGTCTTGTTTTGTATTGTACTTCTGGTGTGCGCGTGTGCTTTCTCCTGCGAGTTTGTCTGTCTGGGCGTGCGAGACTCTCCTCGGGGTTCGCGATTTCCCTCTCCCGATCTCTGATCAGGATCGAGCGGGGGATTTCGTGACAGTACACATGACTAACTGGTTGAAAAGGGTGACTGCCTTGAAACAATGTGCACATGACTAACTGGTTGAAAAGGGTGACTGCCTTGAAACAATGTGCACATGACTAACTGGTTGAAAACGTGACTGCCGAGACTTGAAACAATGTAGAGGCAAAAAATGATGAAGAGGTAGATCTGACCTGATGGAGTTGACATTGGGAAGAAAGTAAAGAAGAGGTAGATCTGACCTGATGGAGTTGACATTGGGAAGAAACTAAAGAAGAGGTAGATTTGACCTGATGGAGTTGACATTGGGGAGAAAGTAAAGAAGAGGTAGATCTGACCTGATGGAGTTGACATTGGGAAGAAAGTAAAGAAGAGGTAGATCTGACCTGATGGAGTTGACATTGGGGAGAAAGTAAAGAAGAGGTAGATCTGACCTGATGGAGATGACATTGGGGAGAAAGTAAAGAAGAGGTAGATCTGACCTGATGGTGTTGACATTGGGAAGAAAGTAAAGAAGAGCTAGATTTGACCTGATGGAGTTGACATTGGGAAGAAAATAAAGAAGAGGTAGATCTCACCTGATGGAGTTGACATTGGGAAGAAAGTGAAGAAGAGGTAGATCTGACCTGATGGAGTTGACATTGGGAAGAAAGTAAAGAAGAGCTAGATTTGACCTGATGGAGTTGACATTGGGAAGAAAGTAAAGAAGAGGTAGATCTCACCTGATGGAGTTGACATTGGGGAGCTTTGGAAATCTCCCCAATGTAAATCTCCCCAATGTCAACTCCATCTCCCCAATGTAAATCTCCCCAATGTTAACTCCATCTCCCCAATGTTAACTCCATCTCCCCAATGTAAATCTCCCCAATGTCAACTCCATCTCCCCAATGTTAACTCCATCTCCCCAATGTAAATCTCCCCAATGTTAACTCCATCTCCCCAATGTAAATCTCCCCAATGTCAACTCCATCTCCCCAATGTAAATCTCCCCAATGTTAACTCCATCTCCCCAATGGAAATCTCCCCAATGTAAATCTCCCCAATGTCAACTCCATCTCCCCAATGTAAATCTCCCCAATGTTAACTCCATCTCCCCAATGTCAACTCCATCTCCCCAATGTAAATCTCCCCAATGTTAACTCCATCTCCCCAATGGAAATCTCCCCAATGTTAACTCCATCTCCCCAATGGAAATCTCCCCAATGTAAATCTCCCCAATGTTAACTCCATCTCCCCAATGTAAATCTCCCCAATGTTAACTCCATCTCCCCAATGTAAATCTCCCCAATGTCAACTCCATCTCCCCAATGTAAATCTCCCCAATGTCAACTCCATCTCCCCAATGTAAATCTCCCCAATGTCAACTCCATCTCCCCAATGTAAATCTCCCCAATGTTAACTCCATCTCCCCAATGGAAATCTCCCCAATGTAAATCTCCCCAATGTCAACTCCATCTCCCCAATGTAAATCTCCCCAATGTCAACTCCATCTCCCCAATGGAAATCTCCCCAATGGAAATCTCCCCAATGTTAACTCCATCTCCCCAATGTAAATCTCCCCAATGTCAACTCCATCTCCCCAATGTAAATCTCCCCAATGTGAACTCCATCTCCCCAATGGAAATCTCCCCAATGTAAATCTCCCCAATGTTAACTCCATCTCCCCAATGTAAATCTCCCCAATGTGAACTCCATCTCCCCAATGGAAATCTCCCCAATGTAAATCTCCCCAATGTTAACTCCATCTCCCCAATGTAAATCTCCCCAATGTCAACTCCATCTCCCCAATGTAAATCTCCCCAATGTGAACTCCATCTCCCCAATGGAAATCTCCCCAATGTAAATCTCCCCAATGTTAACTCCATCTCCCCAATGTAAATCTCCCCAATGTGAACTCCATCTCCCCAATGGAAATCTCCCCAATGTTAACTCCATCTCCCCAATGTAAATCTCCCCAATGTGAACTCCATCTCCCCAATGGAAATCTCCCCAATGGAAATCTCCCCAATGTTAACTCCATCTCCCCAATGTAAATCTCCCCAATGTCAACTCCATCTCCCCAATGTAAATCTCCCCAATGTTAACTCCATCTCCCCAATGTAAATCTCCCCAATGTCAACTCCATCAGGTCAGATCTACATCTTCATCATGTTTTCCTATACAAATGACTCATTGTTTAGTCCTCACTCACATGATTGGCGGCAGTTCCATTTCTCTTGGCGCTGGAGGACTTCTTGCCTTCCCCATCCCTGGAGCTACAACAGACACATGTCATGGACTATAGGACAAAGTAATACTACATTTCTACAACAGACACATGTCATGGACTATAGGACAAAGTAATGCTACATTTCTACAACAGGCACATGGACTGTAGGACTGAACAAACAAAAATTCATACCTATTTAATTCCCTTTGGATACTAAGTGTCCCTTTGGATACTATTTCAGTTGCCGGCCCTCCCTGGTCGTGTCGCTTATTTTATCATATTTTAAATTTTGGAACATTCATATGTTCACACTTTTACTTAAGATTTTTTTCATTTCTAATTTACTTGAGAGCTGGTTTGGTTTTTTGGAGCCTTTTACCAATATACAGGAAGAGACATTCCATTTGTGGAACAGTCTTCTTGTTGAGGGGAGAGTAGTTCCACCTTGGTAG
>CM065706.1:44648873-44654375 GCA_017654935.2 Phymorhynchus buccinoides | reverse complement strand
TCAGGGATCAGGGATCAGGGATCAGTGGTGTTTGCTTCAGGGATCAGTGGTGTTTGTTTCAGGGATCAGTGGTGTTTGTTTCAGGGATCAGTGGTGTTTGTTTCAGGGATCAGTGGTGTTTGCTTCAGGGATCAGTGGTGTTTGTTATCAGTGGTGGTGTTCAGTGGTGTTTCAGGGATCAGTGGTGTTTGTTTCAGGGATCAGTGGTGTTTGTTTCAGGGATCAGTGGTGTTTGTTTCAGGGATCATTGGTGTTTGTTTCAGGGATCAGTGGTGTTTGTTTCAGGGATCAGTGGTGTTTGTTTCAGGGATCAGTGGTGTTTGTTTCAGGGATCAGTGGTGTTTGTTTCAGGGATCAGTGGTGTTTGCTTCAGGGATCAGTGGTGTTTGGGATCAGTTCAGGGATCAGTGGTGTTTGCTTCAGGGATCAGTGGTGTTTGCTTCAGGGATCAGTGGTGTTTGCTTCAGGGATCAGGGTGTTTGTTTCATCAGTGGTGTTTGTTTCAGGGATCAGTGGTGTTTGTTTCAGGGATCAGTGGTGTTTGTTTCAGGGATCAGTGGTGTTTGCTTCAGGGATCAGTGGTGTTTGTTTCAGGGATCAGTGGTGTGTTTCAGGGATCAGTGGTGTTTGTTTCAGGGATCAGTGGTGTTTGTTTCAGGGATCAGGTGGTGTTTGGTGTTTGTTTCAGGGATCAGTGGTGTTTGTTTCAGGGATCAGGTGTTTGTTTCAGGGATCAGTGGTGTTTGTTTCAGGGATCAGTGGTGTTTGTTTCAGGGATCAGTGGTGTTTCAGGGATCAGTGGTGTTTGCTTCAGGGATCAGTGGTGTTTGCTTTCTCAGTGGTGTTTGCTTCAGTTTGTTTCAGGGATCAGGTGTTTGTTCAGGGATCAGTGGTGTTTGCTTCAGGGATCAATGGTGTTTGTTTCAGGGATCAGTGGTGTTTGTTTCAGGGATCAGTGGTGTTTGTTTCAGGGATCAGTGGTGTTTGTTTCAGGGATCAGTGGTGTTTGGTGTTTGCTTCACAGGGATCAGTGGTGTTTCAATGGTGTTTGCTTCAGGGATCAGTGGTGTTTGCTTCAGGGATCAGGGATCAGTGGTGTTTGCTTCAGGGATCAGTGGTGTTTGCTTCAGGGATCAGTGGTGTTTGTTTCAGGGATCAGTGGTGTTTGTTTCAGGGATCAGTGGTGTTTGTTTCAGGGATCAGTGGTGTTTGTTTCAGGGATCAGTGGTGTTTGTTTCAGGGATCAGGTGTTTGTTTCATCAGTGGTGTTTGCTTCAGGGATCATTGGTGTTTGCTTCAGGGATCAGTGGTGTTTGTTTCAGGGATCAGTGGTGTTTGTGGTGTTTGTTTCAGGGATCAGGTGTTTGTTTCAGGGATCAGTGGTGTTTGTTTCAGGGATCAGTGGTGTTTGTTTCAGGGATCAGTGGTGTTTGTTTCAGGGATCAGTGGTGTTTGTTTCAGGGATCAGTGGTGTTTGCTTCAGGGATCAGTGGTGTTTGCTTCAGGGATCAGTTTGTTTCAGGGATCAGTGGTGTTTGTTTCAGGGATCAGTGGTGTTTGCTTCAGGGATCAGTGGTGTTTGCTTCAGGGATCAGTGGTGTTTGCTTCAGGGATCAGTGGTGTTTGTTTCAGGGATCAGTGGTGTTTGTTTCAGGGATCAGTGGTGTTTGTTTCAGGGATCAGTGGTGTTTGCTTCAGGGATCAGTGGTGTTTGTTTCAGGGATCAGTGGTGTTTGTTTCAGGGATCAGTGGTGTTTGTTTCAGGGATCAGTGGTGTTTGTTTCAGGGATCAGTGGTGTTTGTTTCAGGGATCAGTGGTGTTTGTTTCAGGGATCAGTGGTGTTTGTTTCAGGGATCAGTGGTGTTTGTTTCAGGGATCAGTGGTGTTTGCTTCAGGGATCAGTGGTGTTTGTTTCAGGGATCAGTGGTGTTTGGGATCAGTTCAGGGATCAGGTGGTGTTTGTTTCAGGGATCAGTGGTGTTTGTTTCAGGGATCAGTGGTGGTGTTTGTGTTCAGGGATCAGTGGTGTTTGTTTCAGGGATCAGGTGGTGTTTGTTTCAGGGATCAGGTGGTGTTTGTTTGCTTCAGGGATCAGTGGTGTTTGCTTCAGGGATCAGTGGTGTTTGCTTCAGGGATCAGTGGTGTTTGTTTCAGGGATCAGTGGTGTTTGTTCAGTGGTGTTTGCAGGGATCAGTGGTGTTTGTTTCAGGGATCAGTGGTGTTTGTTTCAGGGATCAGTGGTGTTTGTTTCAGGGATCAGTGGTGTTTGTTTCAGGGATCAGTGGTGTTTGCTTCAGGGATCAGTGGTGTTTGCTTCAGGGATCAGTGGTGTTTGCTTCAGGGATCAGTGGTGTTTGCTTCAGGGATCAGTGGTGTTTGTTTCAGGGATCAGTGGTGTTTGTTTCAGGGATCAGTGGTGGTGGGATCAGTGGTGTTTGCTTCAGGGATCAGTGGTGTTTGATCAGTGGTGTTTGATTCAGGTGTTTGATCAGTGGTGTTTGTTTCAGGGATCAGTGGTGTTTGTTTCAGGGATCATTGGTGTTTGTTTCAGGGATCAGTGGTGTTTGTTTCAGGGATCAGTGGTGTTTGTTTCAGGGATCAGTGGTGTTTGTTTCAGGGATCAGTGGTGTTTGTTTCAGGGATCAGTGGTGTTTGGGATCAGTTGTTTGTTTCAGGGATCAGGGTGTTTGTGGGATCATTGGTGTTTGTTTCAGGGATCAGTGGTGTTTGTTTCAGGGATCAGTGGTGTTTGTTTCAGGGATCAGTGGTGTTTGTTACAGGGATCAGTGGTGTTTGTTTCAGGGATCAGTGGTGTTTGTTTCAGGGATCAGTGGTGTTTGTTTCAGGGATCAGTGGTGTTTGTTTCAGGGATCAGTGGTGTTTGTTTCAGGGATGGTGTTTGTTCAGGGATCAGGGATCAGTGGTGTTTGTTCAGGGATCAGGGATCAGCCCCTTTCAGTTGGTGTTTGTTAACAGGGATCAGTGGTGTTTGTTTCAGGGATCAGTGGTGTTTGTTTCAGGGATCAGTGGTGTTTGTTTCTGGGATGTGGTGTATGTTTCAGGGATCAGTGGTGTTTGTTTCAGGGATCAGTGGTGTTTGTTACAGGGATCAGTGGTGTTTGTTACAGGGATCAGTGGTGTTTGCAGGGATCAGTGGTGTTTGTTTCAGGGATCAATGGTGTTTGTTTCAGGGATCAGTGGTGTTTGTTTCAGGGATCAATGGTGTTTGTTTCAGGGATCAGTGGTGTTTGTTTCAGGGATCAGTGGTGTTTGTTTCAGGGATCAGTGGTGTTTGTTTCAGGGATCAATGGTGTTTGTTTCAGGGATCAGTGGTGTTTGTTTCAGGGATCACAGGGATCAGTGGTGTTTGTTTCAGGGATCAGTGGTGTTTGTTTCAGGGATCAATGGTGTTTGTTTACAGGGATCAGTGGTGTTTGTTTCAGGGATCAGTGGTGTTTGTTTCAGGGATCAGTGGTGTTTGTTTCAGGGATCAGTGGTGTTTGTTTCAGGGATCAGTGGTGTTTGTTTCAGGGATCAATGGTGTTTGTTTCAGGGATCAGTGGTGTTTGTTTCAGGGATCAGTGGTGTTTGTTTCAGGGATCAGGGTGTTTGTTTCAGGGATCAGTGGTGTTTGTTTCAGGGATCAGTGGTGGTGTTTGTTTCAGGGATCAGTGGTGTTTGTTTCAGGGATCAGTGGTGTTTGTTTCAGGGATCAGTGGTGTTTGTTTCAGGGATCAGTGGTGTTTGTTTCAGGGATCAGTGGTGTTTGTTTCAGGGATCAGTGGTGTTTGTTTCATCAGGTGGTGTTTGTTTCAGGGATCAGTGGTGTTTGTTTCAGGGATCAGTGGTGTTTGTTTCAGGGATCAGTGGTGTTTGTTTCAGGGATCAGTGGTGTTTGTTTCAGGGATCAGTGGTGTTTGTTTCAGGGATCAGTGGTGTTTGTTTCAGGGATCAGGGTGTTTGTTATCAGTGGTGTTTGTTTCAGGGATCAGTGGTGTTTGTTTCAGGGATCAGTGGTGTTTGTTTCAGGGATCAGTGGTGTTTGTTTCAGGGATCAGTGGTGTTTGTTTCAGGGATCAGTGGTGTTTGTTTCAGGGATCAGTGGTGTTTGTTTCAGGGATCAGTGGTGTTTGTTACAGGGATCAGGGTGTTTGTTATCAGGGATCAGTGGTGTTTGTTTCAGGGATCAGGTTTGTTTCAGGGATCAGTGGTGTTTGTTTCAGGGATCAGTGGTGTTTGTTTCAGGGATCAGTGGTGTTTGTGGATTGGTGTTTGTTAGGGATCAGTGGTGTTTGTTTCAGGGATCAGTGGTGTTTGTTTCAGGGATCAGTGGTGTTTGTTTCAGGGATCAGTGGTGTTTGTTACAGGGATCAGTGTTTGTTTCAGGGATCATTGTTTGTTTGTTTCAGGGATCAGTGGTGTTTGTTTCAGGGATCAGTGGTGTTTGTTTCAGGGATCAGTGGTGTTTGTTTCAGGGATCAGTGGTGTTTGTTTCAGGGATCAATGGTGTTTGTTTCAGGGATCAGGTGGTGTTTGTTTCAGGGATCAGTGGTGTTTGTTTCAGGGATCAATGGTGTTTGTTTCAGGGATCAGGGATGGTGTTTGTTTCAGGGATCAGTGGTGTTTGTTTCAGGGATCAGTGGTGTTTGTTTCAGGGATCAATGGTGTTTGTTTCAGGGATCAGTGGTGTTTGTTTCAGGGATCAGTGGTGTTTGTTTCAGGGATCAGTGGTGTTTGTTTCAGGGATCAGTGGTGTTTGTTTCAGGGATCAGTGGTGTTTGTTTCAGGGATCAGTGGTGTTTGTTTCAGGGATCAGTGGTGTTTGTTTCAGGGATCAGTGGTGTTTGTTTCAGGGATCAGTGGTGTTTGTTTCAGGGATCAGTGGTGTTTGTTACAGGGATCAGTGGTGTTTGTTTCAGGGATCAGTGGTGTTTGTTTCAGGGATCAATGGTGTTTGTTTCAGGGATCAGTGGTGTTTGTTTCAGGGATCAGTGGTGTTTGGGATCAATTGTTTGTTTCAGGGATCATTGGTGTTTGTTTCAGGGATCAGTGGTGTTTGTTTCAGGGATCAGTGGTGTTTGTTTCAGGGATCAATGGTGTTTGTTTCAGGGATCAATGGTGTTTGTTTCAGGGATCAGTGGTGTTTGTTTCAGGGATCAGTGGTGTTGGTTACAGGGATCAGTGGTGTTTGTTTCAGGGATCAATGGTGTTTGTTACAGGGATCAGTGGTGTTTGTTTCAGGGATCAATGGTGTTTGTTACAGGGATCAGTGGTGTTTGTTTCAGGGATCAGTGGTGTTTGTTACAGGGATGTGACACCTCGTAATGTCCCAATCCCGCGTAATGTCCCAATTTAGGACATTACACGGTGTACCCCCATGCGCGCTCCCCGCATAATGTCCCAATTGGGACATTATGCGTAAGGCCCCCCCCCCCGTGTAATGTCCCAATTTAGGACATAACACGGCGAGAGGACCCATATTGCCTGTAAAATTTTGTTTT
>CM065706.1:44636373-44643873 GCA_017654935.2 Phymorhynchus buccinoides | reverse complement strand
ATCAGAGAGAGCAGTGTACAGGACAAAGAGAACTGGCCCCAATACCGATCCCTGAGGTACACCACAAGAAATTAACTTTGGATCTGAACTGCAGTTGTTGATCAAGACAGTCTGAAAGCGATTTGTTAAATATGAGGAGAACCACTGTAGAACTGTAGAATGGATTCCAAAAACATGTTCTAGCCGAGAGAGAAGAATGGTGTGATCTATTGTATCAAATGCTGCCGACAGATCTAGGAGAGTCAAGACTGACAGCTAAGAGGAGATCGTTAAGAACTTTAGTCAGAGCCGTTTCAGTGCTGTGAGCAGGTCGATATGCAGACTGGACAGTTTGAACAAATTGTTTGCTGACAGATGGTTAGACAATTGTGCAAGGACAATTTTCTCGATTATTTTGGAAACAAATGCTAAGTTGGACACAGGCCGATAACTTTTCGTCATTATGATCCATGGTAGGCTTCTTTATCAAGGGTTTAACAAGAGCAGTTTTGTACAGGTCGGGGAAAACACCACTCAGTAAAGAGTTGTTTATGATCTGAGTCATGACAGGCACAACAACATCAAGACATTCACACAACAAAGGGGTTGGTAAAGGGTCAAGGTCACACGTCTTGGGGGCAGATCGTTTCAAAACATCAAAGACATCTTTCTCAGACACAGGAGAAAAAGCAACAAGAGGGGACCCTACAAAATCTTTGCCCAGTGGGTGGGAGACAGTGGGCTGCAGGTCAAGCTCTTTCATAATGTTCTCAATTTTGGAATGAAAGAAATCGGAAAAGACACATGGCAATGTTGGTGGGGGGTAACCGGTCGGAAGTTTGGTAGGTTTAACCCTTGCACACAGTTTGCTTGTAATAGAATACAGCTCTTTAATAGATCTTGCCCCTGCAATTTTGGTACTGTAGTACATCGTTTTTGCCTGATCTGTCAAGAAAGTCACAACATTGTTAGCTTTATGTTTAATTAACAAAGTGTGCAGGGCATGGATTATGAAGGAGGGGGTGTAGATCTGCATCTTTACCAAGACTGGTTTGCTGAGAGACATGTTTAATGAACAAAGTGTGCAGGGCATGGATTATGGAGGAGGGGTGTAGATCTGCATCCTTACCAGGACTGGTTTGCTGAGAGACATGTTTAATGAACAAAGTGTGCAGGGCATGGATTATGAAGGAGGGGGTGTAGATCTGCATCTTTACCAGGACTGGTTTGCTGAGAGACATGTTCAATGAACAAAGTGTGCAGGGCATGGAATATGGAGGAGGGGTGTAGATCTGCATCTTTACCAGGACTGGTTTGCTGAGAGACATGTTTAATAAACAAAGTGTGCAGGGCATGGATTATGGAGGAGGGTGTGTAGATCTGCATCTTTACCAGGACTGGCTAAGAGAGACATGTTTAATGAACTAAGTGTGCAGGGCATGGATTATGAAGGAGGGGTGTAGATCTGCATCTTTACCAGGACTGACTCAGATAGACATGTTTAATGAACAAAGTGTGCAGGGCATGGATTATGAAGGAGGGGTGTAGATCTGCATCTTTACCAGGACTGTCTCAGAGAGACATGTTTAATGAACAAAGTGTGCAGGGCATGGATTATGAAGGAGGGGTGTAGATCTGCATCTTTACCAGGACTGACTCAGAGAGACATGTTTAATGAACAAAGTGTGCAGGGCATGGATTATGAAGGAGGGGGTGTAGATCTGCATCTTTACCAGGACTGGTTTGCTGAGAGACATGTTCAATGAACTAAGTGTGCAGGGCATGGATTATGGAGGAGGGTGTGTGGATCTGCATCTTTACCAGGACTGGTTTGCTGAGAGACATGTTCAATGAACAAAGTGTGCAGGGCATGGATTATGGAGGAGGGGTGTAGATCTGCATCTTTACCAGGACTGGTTTGCTGAGAGACATGTTCAATGAACAAAGTGTGCAGGGCATGGATTATGGAGGAGGGGTGTAGATCTGCATCTTTACCAGGACTGGTTTGCTGAGAGACATGTTTAATGAACAAAGTGTGCAGGGCATGGATTATGAAGGAGGTGTGTAGATCTGCATCTTTACCAGGACTGGCTCAGAGAGACATGTTCAATGAACAAAGTGTGCAGGGCATGGATTATGGAGGAGGGGTGTAGATCTGCATCTTTACCAGGACTGGCTCAGAGAGACATGTTCAATGAACAAAGTGTGCAGGGCATGGATTATGGAGGAGGGGTGTAGATCTGCATCTTTACCAGGACTGACTCAGAGAGACATGTTTAATGAACAAAGTGTGCAGGGCATGGATTATGGAGGAGGGGTGTAGATCTGCATCTTTACCAGGACTGGTTTGCTGAGAGACATGTTCAATGAACAAAGTGTGCAGGGCATGGATTATGGAGGAGGGGTGTAGATCTGCATCTTTACCAGGACTGGTTTGCTGAGAGACATGTTCAATGAACTAAGTGTGCAGGGCATGGATTATGAAGGAGGGGTGTAGATCTGCATCTTTACCAGGACTGGCTCAGAGAGATATGTTCAATGAACAAAGTGTGCAGGGCATGGATTATGGAGGAGGGGTGTAGATCTGCATCTTTACCAGGACTGGCTCAGAGAGACATGTTTAATGAACAAAGTGTGCAGGGTATGGATTATGGAGGAGGGGGTGTAGATCTGCATCTTTACCAGGACTGGTTTGCTGAGAGACATGTTTAATGAACTAAGTGTGCAGGGCATGGATTATGAAGGAGGGGTGTAGATCTGCATCTTTACCAGGACTGGCTCAGAGAGATATGTTCAATGAACAAAGTGTGCAGGGCATGGATTATGGAGGAGGGGTGTAGATCTGCATCTTTACCAGGACTGGTTTGCTGAGAGACATGTTTAATGAACAAAGTGTGCAGGGCATGGATTATGGAGGAGGGGTGTAGATCTGCAGGACTGGTGCTGCATCTTTACCAGGACTGGCTCAGAGACATGTTTAATGAACAAAGTGTGCAGGGTATGGATTATGGAGGAGGGGGTGTAGATCTGCATCTTTACCAGGACTGGTTTGCTGAGAGACATGTTCAATGAACAAAGTGTGCAGGGCATGGATTATGAAGGAGGGGTGTAGATCTGCATCTTCACCAGGACTGGCTCAGAGAGACATGTTTAATGAACAAAGTGTGCAGGGTATGGTTTATAAAGGAACGAGTGCATTGAAAATGTTTTTAAAATGGTAGACATCATTTTAATTGTTTTATATTATGACAACATCAAGCCGACGACATTGGCGGAAAGGTGGTGGCTTAACGACTGTGATTCGCTTTAGAACTGGGTCTTTGACAGAGGGTAGGGTGATTTATCGCTTTAGAACTGGGTCTTTGACAGAGGATAGGGTGATTGATCGTTTTAGAACTAGATCTTTGACAGAGGATAGGGTGATTGATCGCTTTAGAACTGGGTCTTTGACAGAGGATAGGGTAATTGATCGCTTTAGAACTGGATCTTTGACAGAGGATAGGGTGATTGATCGCTTTAGAACTGGATCTTTGACAGAGGATAGGGTGATTGATCGCTTTAGAACTGGATCTTTGACAGAGGATAGGGTGATTGATCGCTTTAGAACTGGGTCTTTGACAGAGGATAGGGTGATTGATCGCTTTAGAACTGGGTCTTTGACGGAGGATAGGGTGATTGATCGCTTTAGAACTGGGTCTTTGACGGAGGATAGGGTGATTGATCACTTTAGAACTGGGTCTTTGACAGAGGATAGGGTGATTGATCGCTTTAGAACTGGATCTTTGACAGAGGATAGGGTGATTGATCGCTTTAGAACTAGATCTTTGACAGAGGATAGGGTGATTGATCGCTTTAGAACTGGGTCTTTGACAGAGGATAGGGTGATTGATCGCTTTAGAACTGGGTCTTTGGCAGAGGATAGGGTAATTGATCGCTTTAGAACTGGGTCTTTGACAGATAGGGTGATTGATCGCTTTAGAACTGGATCTTTGACAGAGGATAGGGTGATTGATCGCTTTAGAACTGGATCTTTGACAGAGGATAGGGTGATTGATCGCTTTAGAACTGGGTCTTTGACAGAGGATAGGGTGATTGATCGCTTTAGAACTGGGTCTTTGACAGAGGATAGGGTGATTGATCGCTTTAGAACTGGGTCTTTGGCAGAGGATAGGGTAATTGATCGCTTTAGAACTGGGTCTTTGACAGATAGGGTGATTGATCGCTTTAGAACTGGATCTTTGACAGAGGATAGGGTGATTGATCGCTTTAGAACTGGGTCTTTGACAGAGGATAGGGTGATTGATCGCTTTAGAACTGGGTCTTTGACAGAGGATAGGGTGATTGATCGCTTTAGAACTGGGTCTTTGACAGAGGATAGGGTAATTGATCGCTTTAGAACTGGGTCTTTGACAGATAGGGTGATTGATCGCTTTAGAACTGGATCTTTGACAGAGGATAGGGTGATTGATCGCTTTAGAACTGGGTCTTTGACAGAGGATAGGGTGATTGATCGCTTTAGAACTGGGTCTTTGACAGAGGATAGGGTGATTGATCGCTTTAGAACTGGGTCTTTGGCAGAGGATAGGGTAATTGATCGCTTTAGAACTGGGTCTTTGACAGATAGGGTGATTGATCGCTTTAGAACTGGATCTTTGACAGAGGATAGGGTGATTGATCGCTTTAGAACTGGGTCTTTGACAGAGGATAGGGTGATTGATCGCTTTAGAACTAGATCTTTGACAGAGGATAGGGTGATTGATCGCTTTAGAACTGGGTCTTTGACAGAGGATAGGGTGATTGATCGCTTTAGAACTGGGTCTTTGACAGAGGATAGGGTGATTGATCGCTTTAGAACTGGATCTTTGACAGAGGATAGGGTGATTGATCGCTTTAGAACTGGGTCTTTGACAGAGGATAGGGTGATTGATCGCTTTAGAACTGGGTCTTTGACAGAGGATAGGGTGATTGATCGCTTTAGAACTGGGTCTTTGACGGAGGATAGGGTGATTGATCGCTTTAGAACTGGGTCTTTGACAGAGGATAGGGTGATTGATCGCTTTAGAACTGGGTCTTTGACAGAGGATAGGGTGACTGATCGCTTTAGAACTGGGTCTTTGACAGAGGATAGGGTGATTGATCGCTTTAGAACTGGGTCTTTGACGGAGGATAGGGTGATTGATCGCTTTAGAACTGGGTCTTTGACGGAGGATAGGGTGATTGATCGCTTTAGAACTGGGTCTTTGACGGAGGATAGGGTGATTGATCACTTTAGAACTGGGTCTTTGACAGAGGATAGGGTGATTGATCGCTTTAGAACTGGGTCTTTGACAGATGATAGGGTGATTGATCGCTTTAGAACTAGATCTTTGACAGAGGATAGGGTGATTGATCGCTTTAGAACTGGGTCTTTGACAGAGGATAGGGTGATTGATCGCTTTAGAACTGGATCTTTGACAGAGGATAGGGTGATTGATCGCTTTAGAACTGGGTCTTTGACAGAGGATAGGGTGATTGATCGCTTTAGAACTGGGTCTTTGACAGAGGATAGGGTGATTGATCGCTTTAGAACTGGGTCTTTGACAGAGGATAGGGTGATTGATCGCTTTAGAACTGGGTCTTTGACAGAGGATAGGGTGATTGATCGCTTTAGAACTGGGTCTTTGACAGAGGATAGGGTAATTGATCGCTTTAGAACTGGGTCTTTGACAGAGGATAGGGTGATTGATCGCTTTAGAACTGGGTCTTTGACAGAGGATAGGGTAATTGATCGCTTTAGAACTGGGTCTTTGACAGAGGATAGGGTGATTGATCGCTTTAGAACTGGGTCTTTGACAGAGGATAGGGTGATTGATCGCTTTAGAACTGGGTCTTTGACAGAGGATAGGGTAATTGATCGCTTTAGAACTGGGTCTTTGACAGAGGATAGGGTGACTGATCGCTTTAGAACTGGGTCTTTGACAGAGGATAGGGTGATTGATCGCTTTAGAACTGGGTCTTTGACAGAGGATAGGGTGATTGATCGCTTTAGAACTGGGTCTTTGACAGAGGATAGGGTGATTGATCGCTTTAGAACTGGATCTTTGACAGAGGATAGGGTGATTGAATTGTATGAATCGACACAGCATTGACTGAATGCAAACCTCTCCTCAGAGACAATTCAGTTTCAGTTAACAGAGCCACCAACCACCAACTACAATGTTTCTAGATAACAATAAACTAAAATATTCCTCACTGAGAATCACACTTTCTAGTTCAAGTTCAAGTAATCATCATTATCTCAAAAAGAGAAATGCATGTCATGTGCAACAACTTAACTCTCTCTCTCTCTCTCTCTCTCTCTCTCTCTCTCTCTCTCTCTCAAGTTCTTCTCTGTCTCTTTTCCCTCTCTCTCTTTCTTTTCTTCTCCCTCTATCTCTCTCTCTGTCTCTCTTTCTTTCCCTCCCTCTTTCTTTTCCTTTCTCTCTCACTCCCCCTCTCTATTTCTTCAGTCTTCCTCCTCTTTCATTCTTTTCCTCTCTCACTCCTTCCCTCTCTCTTCCTCCCTCTCTCTCTCCCTTTCTTTATCTCCCCCCCCCCCCTCCCCTCTCTCTCTCTCTCTCTCTCTCTCTCTCTCTCTCTCTCTCTCTCTCTCTCTCTCTCTCTCTCCCTTTTCCTTATTCTCTTAGAAATCAATACACAGCCGCCCGCACACAGTTACTACGACACTAGACACCACAGCTCAGCAGAACACACCCGAACATTCAACCACATATCAAAAAACAACACCAAAGTATTCATAAATAATGAATAAAGCTAATTGACCTTATAAGGTTACCAATCCCACTGTGTGTTACGTCACAAAAGCCGAACAGTCGGCTAACAGTCGGCTTCCCCTCGGCTTCCTCTGTCACTTCCTGACTCGTGGAGGAAGCCAGCTGGGTTTAAAGGGAAATCGTGATCACAATGAATTTAATCTATGATGAATGTATTTAGCAAAGCAACGTCGGTGTGTAGCAAGGCGCATGCTGGGTAGTCAGGTGCGGCTGGCTAAGGCAGCAGAAATATTTGCCGAGGAAATTGTTACGGTGTTCTTGAGTCAGCACCAAAGATTAGTTTGTATTCTTCCAATCAGCACGTTTTCACACTCCCGAGAAAAGGTCCTATGCAGCAACCTTTTACACTCTTGAGCGCTTTTTTAGCACTTATTCTTGGAGCCCTAAGCGCTAAAATAAAATAACCCTGATAACCTCCTTGATGTTTAAGGAAAGGTTTTAGGTGAACAGAACAAGTGCTCCATTATCTTTGGTTTTCTCTCTGAGAAAAGATTCAAACATTTGACACAATGCCAGTGACAAAAATATATTTTTAAAAAACAACAACAAAGATTTTGTTTTCAGTTTTGCCAATGTTAATGTAAAATGTGTGTGTGTGTGTGTGTGTGTGTGTGTGTGTGTGTGTGTGTGTGCGTGCGTGCGCGTGTGCGTGTGTGTTTACATGCATGACAATGACATGCATGCATGTGTCAAGAGTGTGTGTGAGGTA
>CM065706.1:44616373-44631373 GCA_017654935.2 Phymorhynchus buccinoides | reverse complement strand
TGCCCTGTTCTATCATGTGTGTTTCCTTTATATACATGCGCGCAAGTGTGTAAGTATGGTTGCATGCTTGCATACACGCGCGAGTATTAAAAATTATGCAACTGTTATAATCCCATATTTCAGCCTATCTATGTTTCATAATATCAACTGCTTTGCTACCTTTGTATTCAGCTCTGTATGCGTGATAGTATGCCTTGCCATGTTTGTCTTTTGTGTTAAGTATATATGTATCAAGGACAGATTGGAAGAATAGGCGTTGCCTAAAATCTATATCCTTGGAAAATAAAGTTTAAGTTTTCAAGTTCTCTCTCTCTCTCTCTCTCTCTCTCTCTCTCTCTCTCTCTCTCTCTCTCTCTCTCTCTCGCTCTCTCTCTCTCTCAGTCTCTCTCTCGTTCCCCCTAGGCCCTACACACACACACATACACACACAAAGAAAGAGAGGGAGAGAGATCTAACAAGACCATAACTAAAACTTAGGTGCTATATTTTTTTTTAAAGGTAAATAAATAACAAGGCTGATCGGGTACAAAGTTCCCTCACAGTCAAGGTCACACATGGACGGACGCTCGCACAACGCACAGACGTCCGGACAACACAAAAACAACAGTTCTGGCTGCTTTGCTCGGTAACTAAAAATCCAAGGGGGTAGTCATAACAGAGTATAGTCAAAAGATACAGGACAAACTGATGCATGTCCAACAAAACATAGATACTCATGTATGTGTGTGTGTTGAATAAAACCTGCCTGTGTCTGTGTACACGCGTGCGTTAATTCACCATACATACCTGAGTTATTCTGGTAAACAGTACGATCTGTGTGTGTGTTGAATACAAACCTGCCTGTATCTGTGTGCACGTGTGCGTTAATTCACCATACATACCTGGGTTGTTCTGGTAAACAGTATGATCTGCGCACACAGCCACACCACACTTCCTTCACCTCACACACCTGGAAAGCTGCTCTGAGCTACACATACTATGATACTATACTAGGCCTAAGTGCACATACTATGATACTATACTAGGCCTAAGTGCACATACTATGATACTACACTAGGCCTAAGTGCACATACTATGATACTACACTAGGCCTAAGTGCACATACTATGATACTATACTGGGCCTAACTGCACGTACACACATACTATCATAAGCCTAAGTGCATGTACACACATACTTTGATACTACACTAGGCCTAAGTGCACATACTATGATACTATACTGGGCCTAAGTGCATGTACACACATACTATGATACTACACTAGGCCTAAGTGCACATACTATACTACACTAGGCCTAAGTGCACATACTATGATACTACACTAGGCCTAAGTGCACATACTATACTACACTAGGCCTAAGTGCACATACTATGATACTACACTAGGCCTAAGTGCACATACTATGATACTATACTGGGCCTAAGTGCACGTACACACATACTATCATAAGCCTAAGTGCACGTACACACATACTATCATAAGCCTAAGTGCATGTACACACATACTATGATACTATACTAGGCCTAAGTGCACATACTATGATACTATGCTAGGCCTAAGTGCACATACTACACACATACTATGATACTACACTAGGCCTAAGTGCACATACTATGATACTACACTAGGCCTAAGTACACATACTATGATACTACACTAGGCCTAAGTGCACATACTATGATACTATACTAGGCCTAAGTGCACATACTATGATACTACATTAGGCCTAAGTGCACATACTATGATACTACATTAGGCCTAAGTACACATACTATGATACTACACTAGGCCTAAGTGCACATACTATGATACTATACTAGGCCTAAGTGCACATACTATGATACTACACTAGGCCTAAGTACACATACTATGATACTACACTAGGCCTAAGTGCACATACTATGATACTATACTAGGCCTAAGTGCACATACTATGATACTATACTAGGCCTAAGTGCACATACTATGATACTACACTAGGCCTAAGTGCACATACTATGATACTACATTAGGCCTAAGTGCACATACTATGATACTACATTAGGCCTAAGTACACATACTATGATACTACACTAGGCCTAAGTGCACATACTATGATACTACACTAGGCCTAAGTGCACATACTATGATACTACACTAGGCCTAAGTGCACATACTATGATACTACATTAGGCCTAAGTACACATACTATGATACTACACTAGGCCTAAGTGCACATACTATGATACTATATTAGGCCTAAGTGCACATACTATGATACTACATTAGGCCTAAGTGCACATACTATGATACTACACTAGGCCTAAGTGCACATACTATGATACTATACTAGGCCTAAGTGCACATACTATGATACTACACTAGGCCTAAGTGCACATACTATGATACTACACTAGGCCTAAGTGCACATACTATGATACTACATTAGGCCTAAGTGCACATACTATGATACTACACTAGGCCTAAGTGCACATACTATGATACTACACTAGGCCTAAGTGCACATACTATGATACTACACTAGGCCTAAGTGCACATACTATGATACTACACTAGGCCTAAGTGCACATACTATGATACTACACTAGGCCTAAGTGCACATACTATGATACTACATTAGGCCTAAGTACACATACTATGATACTACATTAGGCCTAAGTGCACATACTATGATACTACACTAGGCCTAAGTGCACATACTATGATACTACATACCTAAGTGCACATACTATGATACTACATTAGGCCTAAGTGCATGCACACATACTATGATACTACACTAGGCCTAAGTGCATGCACACATACTATGATACTACACTAGGCCTAAGTGCACATACTATGATACTACACTAGGCCTAAGTGCACATACTATGATACTACACTAGGCCTAATTGCACTTACACACATACTATGATACTACATTAGGCCTAAGGGGGATTGCACACATACTATGATACTACACTAGGCCTAAGGGGGATTGCACACATACTATGATACTACACTAGGCCTAAGTGCATGCACACATACTATGATACTACACTAGGCCTAAGTGCATGCACACATACTATGATACTACATTAGGCCTAAGTGCATTGCACACATACTATGATACTACACTAGGCCTAAGTGCATGCACACATACTATGATACTACATTAGGCCTAAGGGGGATTGCACACATACTATGATACTACACTAGGCCTAAGTGCATGCACACATACTATGATACTACACTAGGCCTAAGGGGGTGCACTGTACAATTACTCTTCGGGGGCTGATTTTTCAAGGTGTTCACATGGGGGGGGGGGGGGGGGGGTTTATTCACTCCTGTTTTGCCGACAGGGCACCACTGCAGGAGTAAAACAAACACAGGAGGCCTGACACGGTAGCTATTATCACCTGTTTTGCCGGACAGGCACACTGCAGTCAACACAAACACAGGGGGTGCACTGTAGCTATTCTCACCTGTTTTGCCGACAGGCACACTGCAGCAGCAGTAACACAACCACCACCAACACCGCAGCAGCCAACAACACCGCCTCCGGTGTCAAAGACGCCGCCGCTCCTTTATCCTCCCCTTCCGTCCCTCCTCCCCCCACCACCACCAACAGGTGGCGCTGCCATGGAGACAGCATGACACCCGTCATGTGACGATCATCACCATGACGACTGAAAAACAATGCCCAAAAAATGTGCCTCGATTGACATTGAAAAACGAAAACATGAACAATCATGAGCATGCACACACACACACACACACACACAGTGAATAAATGTGACATGCAAAACATGTGCACACACACATACCACACACACACACACACAGTGAATAATGTGACATGCACACAGATGTGCACACACAACATACACACACACACCACACAGTGAATAATGTGACACACACATGTGCCACACACATACACCAACACATTGATACAAGTGACAGCACACACACACACACACACACACACGACAGTGAATAATGTGGACATGCGCAAACATGTGGCGCACACGACACACATACACACACACACACATCAGTGAATAAAAGTGCATGCACAGCAAAGCACACACACAGCACACACACACACACACACAGCCACACACCACCGTGAATAAATGTGACCTGCACACTTGCACACTACACACACACACACACACACACACACACACACACCACACTGAACAAAAGTTGACATGCAACACACACACACACACACACTGAATAAGTTTATGTGACATGCACACACACACACACCCCACACACACGACACACACCACAGAGTGCATTTCACCTTTATTCAGTGTGTGTGTGTTGTGGTGCATTCACTTTTATTCAATGTGTTTGTGTGTGTGTGTGTGTGTTTGTGTGTGTGTGTGTGTGGCAAGGGTGCATGTCACATTTATTCACTGTGTGTGTGTGTGTGTGTGTGGGTGGTGGGTGTGTGTGTGTGTGTGTGTGTGTGCAGGTCACTTTTATTCACTGTGTGTGTGTGTGTGTATGTGTGTTGTGCGCACATGTGTGGCAAATGTGTTTTTCCACCAAAAAAAAAATTTTATGCACTGTGTGTGTGTGTGTGTGTGTGTGTGTGCATGTCACTTTTATTCACTTGTGTGTGTGTATGTGTTTGTGCACATGTGTCATGTCACATTTTATTCACTGTGTGGTGTGTGTGTGTGTGTTGTGTGCACATTGTGCTGTCACATTTATTCAGCTGTGTGGGTGTGTGTGTGATATGTGTGTGTGCACATGTGTGCATGGGTCACATTATTCCTGTGTGTGTGTGTGTGTTGTATGTGTGTGCTGCACATGTGTGCATGTCCCATTTATCACGCTGTGTGTGTGTGTGTGTGAGTTGATGGTGCACTGCTCATGATTGTTAATGTTTTCGTTTTTCAATGCAACGAGGCACATTTTTGGGCTATTGTTTTTCAAGGCGTCATGGTGATGATCGTCAATGACGGCGTCATGCTGCTCAGCCGCGGCCACCGTGGTGGGTGGTGGGGGGAGGTAGGGACGGAAGGGGAGGAGAAAGGACGCAGCGGGCGGCGTTCCTTTGGACAACGGCAGGCGGTGTTGTTGGCTGCTGCGGTGTTGTTGGGGGTGGTTGTGTTAATGCTGCTGCAGTGTGCCTCGTCGGCAAAAGCAGGTGAGGAATAGGTACAAGTGCAGCCCCTGTGTTTGTGTTACTCGCAGTTGGTGCCTGTCGTGCCAAAATCAGAGTGAGAAATAGACAGTGCGAGACCCTGTGTTGGTGTTTACTTGGCAAGTCTGTGTTGTTTGAGTTAAGTGTTGTGTGCCTGTCGGCCATAAACTTAGGTGTGGTCTGGATGGGAAATACCCCCCCCCCCCCCCCCCCCCCACCACCCCCCCCCCCCCGTCCCACCCCCCCCCCCACATGTGAAAAACACTTGAAAAATCGCCCAACCTCAGAAGAGTACTTGGGTACAGTGCAACCCCCTTAGGTAGGCCTAGGGTACGATCATCAAAGTAGTCGTGGCATGCAACTTAGGACGTAGTGTAGTATCATAGTATGTGTGCAATCCACTTAGGCACTAATGTAGCCGATCATCGTATGTGGTGATTGGCACTAATAGTACCTTAGTGTAGATCATGTAGTGTGCATGCACTTAGGCCTAGTGTAGTATAATAGTATTGTGTGCAATCACCCTTTAGGCTAATGTACGTATCATAGTATGTAGCTGCATTGCACTTAGGCCAGAAAGTGTAAGTATCATAGGATGTGGTGCATGCAATTAGGGCCTAGTCGTACGTTAGTATATAGAATGTGGGTGCAATCCCCCTTAGGCCTCTAGTGTGAGTATCATAGTATGTGTGGCATGCACTTGGCCTAGTGTTGTAGTTATAATTAGTATTGTGGCTTCATGAACTGTAGGCTATAGGGTAGTATCAAGTATGTCGTGCAATCCCCCTTATGGCCTAGTGTCAGATAATAGTATTGTGTGCATTTGCAGACTTAGGCCTAGTCCTAGTTGTAGAATCATTAAGTATGTTGTGGCAAAACTCCCCCTTAGCCTCTAGTGTAGTATCCATCGGATGTGTGTGCAATCCCCTTAGGCATAGTGTAGTATCTTAGTAGCGTGTGTAAGTGCAATTAGGCCTAGTGTAGTATCATAGTATGTGCACTTAGGCCTAGTTATAGTATCATAGTATGTGCACTTACGGCCTAGTAGTATAATATCATAGTATGTGTTTGTGTACGTGCCACTTAGGCCTAGTGCTATGTATCATAGTTATGTGCACTGTAGGCCTAAGTGTATAGAAGTGTTGTAGTAGTTAGTACATACTTATGTGCACTAGCGCTAGTGTAGTAGTTTAGGATCATAGACATGTGCCATATGCCTTAGTTGTATTCAGAGTATCATCAGTTATTATGTGTGCACTTGAGGCCTAGTGTAGTTATGAAGCATAGTATGTGCACTTAGGCCTAGTAGTAGTAGTCATAGTATGTGTTGTACATTGTACCTTAGACTCTCCTAATGTGGTAGTATCATAGTATGTGTACTTAGGCCTTATTCTAGTGTAGTATCATAGACTATGAACGTACTTAGGCTCTCCTAGGGTAGTTGTATGTATCATAGTATGGTGCACTTAGGCCTATGCCCATAGTGTGAGTATCATTAGTATGGCACCTAGGCCTATGTGTAATAGCATATTATGTGGTACATGTAATTAGGCTAAGTGTTTAGTATCATAGTATGTGTACTCTAGGCCCTAATGTAGTATCATAGTAGATGTGCACTGTAGGCCTAGTATAGTGTCATAGTATGTGCACGTAGGCCTAGGATAGATTCATAGTATGTTGCACTTAGGCCTAGTATAGTATGCATAGTATGTGCACTTAGGCATAATGTATTATCATAGTACTGTGCACTATGTCCTAATTGTAGTAGTCATTAAGTATTGTGTACTTTAGGCCTAGGTTATAGTATCATAGTAGGTGGCACTTATGGCCCCTAGTGTAGTATTCTAATAGTATGGGTGGACTTAGGCCCTCACTGTAGTATCCATAGTAGGGCTGCCACTTAGGCCTAATGTAGTATCCATGTATGTGCACTTAGGCCTAGTATAGTTTCTATAGTATGGTGCACTAGGCCCTAGTGTAGTATTCATAGTTAGTATGTGTACTTAGGACCTAGTGTTAGTATCATAGTAATGTGCACTTAGGCTAGTGTAGGATCATAGATGTCAGGTTATGGGTAGTGCACTTATTAAGCCTAGCATAGTTCATAAGGTAGTGCACTTAGGCCTAGTCTGTATAGTATGATAGTATGTGTGTACGTGCACTTAGGCTTATGATAGTATGTGTGTACGTGCACTTAGGCTTATGATAGTATGTGTGTACGTGCAGTTAGGCCCAGTATAGTATCATAGTATGTGCACTTAGGCCTAATGTAGTATCATAGTATGTGCACTTAGGCCTAGTGTAGTATAGTATGTGCACTTAGGCCTAGTGTAGTATCATAGTATGTGCACTTAGGCCTAGTGTAGTATAGTATGTGCACTTAGGCCTAGTGTAGTATCATAGTATGTGTGTACATGCACTTAGGCCCAGTATAGTATCATAGTATGTGCACTTAGGCCTAGTGTAGTATCAAAGTATGTGTGTACATGCACTTAGGCTTATGATAGTATGTGTGTACGTGCAGTTAGGCCCAGTATAGTATCATAGTATGTGCACTTAGGCCTAATGTAGTATCATAGTATGTGCACTTAGGCCTAGTGTAGTATCATAGTATGTGCACTTAGGCCTAGTATAGTATCATAGTATGTGCTTACTTAGGCCTAGTATAGTATCATAGTATGTGTAGCTCAGAGCAGCTTTCCAGGTGTGTGAGGTGAAGGAAGTGTGGTGTGGCTGTGTGCGCAGATCATACTGTTTACCAGAACAACCCAGGTATGTATGGTGAATTAACGCACACGTGCACACAGATACAGGCAGGTTTGTATTCAACACACACACAGATCGTACTGTTTACCAGAATAACTCAGGTATGTATGGTGAATTAACGCACGCGTGTACACAGACACAGGCAGGTTTTATTCAACACACACACATACATGAGTATCTATGTTTTGTTGGACATGCATCAGTTTGTCCTGTATCTTTTGACTATACTCTGTTATGACTACCCCCTTGGATTTTTAGTTACCGAGCAAAGCAGCCAGAACTGTTGTTTTTGTGTTGTCCGGACGTCTGTGCGTTGTGCGAGCGTCCGTCCATGTGTGACCTTGACTGTGAGGGAACTTTGTACCCGATCAGCCTTGTTATTTATTTACCTTTAAAAAAAAATATAGCACCTAAGTTTTAGTTATGGTCTTGTTAGATCTCTCTCCCTCTCTTTCTTTGTGTGTGTATGTGTGTGTGTAGGGCCTATAGGGGAACTGAGAGAGAGAGAGAGAGAGAGAGAGAGAGAGAGAGAGAGAGAGAGAGAGAGGAGGGAGAGGGAGAGAGAGAGAGAGAGAAGAGAACTTGAAAACTTAAACTTTATTTTCCAAGGATATAGATTTTAGGCAACGCCTATTCTTCCAATCTGTCCTTGATACATATATACTTAAACACAAAAGACAAACATGGCAAGGCATACTATAACGCATACAGAGCTGAATATATAAAGGTAGCAAAGCAGTTGATATTATGAAACATAGATAGGCTGAAATATGGGATTATAACAGTTGCATAATTTTTAATACTCGCGCGTGTATACAAGCATGCAACCATACTTACACACTTGCGCGCATGTATATAAAGGAAACACACATGATAGAACAGGGCAATATATATACATTCATCATCTAGGGTATGTAACAGGTAACAATTTGCATTAAATTGAGGACAATATTTCTAACATAATATAGGCACATTGTAGGCGAATAGTTAACAAATAGAATGAAATTAATAAAATGAAATGAATACATACTAACATCGGCATAAGCATCTAGCATATCAGGAGATATGATCCTGGGGGGTAGTAAATGAGAGATTAAGGAGGGTCGAATGTTAGTGTCTTTCGAAGACTCGTTTTGAAGGCTGAGATAGAGGAGCATAGTTTAATGTCACACGGAAGGGAGTTCCATATGAAGGAACCCGAAAAGGTAAAGATCAATTTCTTGTTTGTGGTCAAAATATAATACTTGAACCATAACGTTGTGAGGCTTGTGTAACTAGATTTTTCAGAGAGAGAGAGAGATTCCTTTTTTTATATTTTGTTTTATACTAAACACACATGTATGGTAAAATAAAAACAGGTGGCATGATCTCAGAGACCAAGCAGCTGGCAGCAGTTTTATGTTTATTGCTTCATAGTAAAAGCACCTCCCCTCCTCCCCTCTCTTCCCCCCATCCCCAATAAATAGTACCAAGTGTAGCTTGGTAGTCATGTTCAACCAGGACGACCACATAGCAGATGAGGCAACTGCTGTTGTGGAAGGCTGGGCTGGAATTGGTTTATACTGTAGACCCCTTGCCTAGCAGCTGGTGCTGGGGAGGGTCCAACTCATTGTGATGCTATAGCATGGAATTGGTTTATACTGTAGACCCCTTGCCTAGCAGCTGGTGCTGGGGAGGGTCCAACTCATTGTGATGTTATAGCATGGAATTGGTTTATACTGTAGACCCCTTGCCTAGCAGCTGGTGCTGGGGAGGGTCCAACTCATTGTGATGTTATAGCATGGAATTGGTTTATACTGTAGACCCCTTGCCTAGCAGCTGGTGCTGGGGAGGGTCCAACTCATTGTGATGCTATAGCATGGAATTGGTGGATACTGTAGACCCCTTGCTGTGAGGACTTGAGCACAGCTGGCCCTGGGGAGGGTCCAACTCATTGTGATGCTATAGCATGGAATTGGTGGATGCTGTAGACCCCTTGCTGTGAGGACTTGAGCACAGCTGGCCCTGGGGAGGGTCCAACTCATTGTGATGCTATAGCATGGAATTGGTGGATGCTGTAGACCCCTTGCTGTGAGGACTTGAGCACAGCTGGCCCTGGGGAGGGTCCAACTCATTGTGATGCTATAGCATGGAATTGGTGGATGCTGTAGACCCCTTGCTGTGAGGACTTGAGCACAGCTGGCCCTGGGGAGGGTCCAACTCATTGTGATGCTATAGCATGGAATTGGTGGATGCTGTAGACCCCTTGCTGTGAGGACTTGAGCACAGCTGGCCCTGGGGAGGGTCCAACTCATTGTGATGCTATAGCATGGAATTGGTGGATGCTGTAGACCCCTTGCTGTGAGGACTTGAGCACAGCTGGCCCTGGGGAGGGTCCAACTCATTGTGATGCTATAGCATGGAATTGGTGGATGCTGTAGACCCCTTGCTGTGAGGACTTGAGCACAGCTGGCCCTGGGGAGGGTCCAACTCATTGTGATGTTATAGCATGGAATTGGTCCACTACTGCACTGCTGCACTGGCATGGGGCATGGCATGGTGTGTGTATCCTGGCTAACCCACACCTGTGCTGTATTGTAATCTAACGCCGCATAACTGCATTGCCACCGCCGCATTCACACTATGGTTGACTCTCACTGATGCGGAACATTCTAAATAAATGGTTGTGTGTTTTTGTCTGTCTGTCCTTTCCAGTGTGTCTGTCTCATTGTTTCTATGTCTGTCTTTGTCTGTCCCTTCCAGTGTGTCTGTCTCATTGTTTCTATGTCTGTCTTTGTCTGTCCCTTCCAGTGTGTCTGTCTCATTGTTTCTATGTCTGTCTGTCCCTTCCAGTGTGTCTGTCTCATTGTTTCTATGTCTGTCTGTCCCTTCCAGTCTGTCTCATTGTTTCTATGTATGTCTGTCCCTTCCAGTGTGTCTGTCTCATTGTTTCTATGTCTGTCTTTGTCTGTCCCTTCCAGTGTGTCTGTCTCATTGTTTCTATGTATGTCTGTCCCTTCCAGTGTGTCTGTCTCATTGTTTCTATGTCTGTCTTTGTCTGTCCCTTCCAGTGTGTCTGTCTCATTGTTTCTATGTATGTCTGTCCCTTCCAGTGTGTCTATCTCATTGTTTCTATGTCTGTCTTTGTCTGTCCCTTCCAGTGTGTCTGTCTCATTGTTTCTATTGTTTCTATGTGTCTATCTCATTGTTTCTATGTCTGTCTGTCTGTCCCTTCCAGTGTGTCTGTCTCATTGTTTCTATGTCTGTCTGTCCCTTCCAGTGTGTCTGTCTCATTGTTTCTATGTTTGTCTGTCCCTTCCAGTGTGTCTGTCTTATTGTTTCTATGTCTGTCTGTCCCTTCCAGTGTGTCTGTCTTATTGTTTCTATGTCTGTCTGTCCCTTCCAGTGTGTCTGTCTTATTGTTTCTATGTCTGTCTGTCCCTTCCAGTGTGTCTGTCTTATTGTTTCTATGTTTGTCTGTCCCTTCCAGTGTGTCTGTCTTATTGTTTCTATGTCTGTCTGTCCCTTCCAGTGTGTCTGTCTCATTGTTTCTATGTTTGTCTGTCCCTTCCAGTGTGTCTGTCTCATTGTTTCTATGTCTGTCTGTCCCTTCCAGTGTGTCTGTCTTATTGTTTCTATGTATGTCTGTCCCTTCCAGTGTGTCTGTCTTATTGTTTCTATGTTTGTCTGTCCCTTCCAGTGTGTCTGTCTCATTGTTTCTATGTGTGTCTTTGTCTGTCCCTTCCAGTGTGTCTGTCTCATTGTTTCTATGTGTGTCTTTGTCTGTCCCTTCCAGTGTGTCTGTCTCATTGTTTCTATGTGTCACATTGTGTCTATGTCTGTCTGTCCCTTCCGGGGTACCGACAGTTGCTACCGGACAATTGCTAGACGACAATTGCTAGTGGACAGTTGCTAGCAGGACAATTGCTAGCTGCGACAATAGCTAGCTGTACAATTGCTAGCTGGACAATTGTTAGAAAGACAGTTGCTAGCTAGCTGACAAGAAAATTGCTAGCTAACACACATACACACACACGCATGCACGCACGCAAGCAAGCAAGCGCGCACGCGCACACGCACACACGCACACACGCACGTGCGCGCAAAACCACACACACACACACACACACACACACACGCAAAAACCATTTGAAAGTTTATTTGACCGAGTATCAAGCCCCTTACAAATTAAAAATCAGCAGACCAAAAAATCATGTACGAATGTCATTCTGTATCTCTTCCAAAGCTCTCTCTCTCTCTCTCTCTCTCCTCTCTCTCTCTATCTCTCTCTCTCTCTACCCTCCCTCCCTCCCCTCCCTCCCTCCTCTCTCTCTCTCTTCTCTCTCTCTCTCGTCTCTCTCTCTCTCTTCTCTCGTCTCTCTCTCTCTCGTCTCCGCGAATGTGTAGTCGCGCTGCTGCAGTAACCAGACTTGGTATTTTCGCAAACATAAAACGAAACTGATGGGTCCAGTTTCTCAAAGTGATACAAATGGCCCTGTACTGATGCCTTTGGTTTTCCTTTTTCGGATTTGTGCCACACAACAGCAGTGTTCTCCATGTTGTAGTTGGCAGTGACACGAAAGAGAAGTACGCTGTCAACTGAAAAGGGGTTAAAAGTTGCAAGTGATTACTGTTTACAATATCACAAGTGAAGACAGATTACAAAACGCTGAACGCATGACTAAAGCGTGCATGTGCAAAAGAAAACTATAATTACAGTTAAGTGATAACAGATTACAATGTCAATGACGTCT
This sequence comes from Phymorhynchus buccinoides, assembly GCA_017654935.2. Taxonomy (NCBI): domain Eukaryota; kingdom Metazoa; phylum Mollusca; class Gastropoda; order Neogastropoda; family Raphitomidae; genus Phymorhynchus; species Phymorhynchus buccinoides. The sequence goes on along the minus strand of CM065706.1, from coordinate 44,618,726 downwards.
CAGGAAAAATAAAACTAATTTTTTTAAAATAACAATTTATTTTTCTCTCAACATAGCATCAGCTAGCAACTGTCGTGCTAGCATTTATTCAGCTAGCAATAGTCGCGCTAGCAATTGTCCGGCTAGCATTTATTCAGCTAGCAATAGTCGCGCTAGCAATTGTCCGGCTAGCATTTATTCAGCTAGCAATAGTCGCGCTAGCAATTGTCCGGCTAGCATTTATTCAGCTAGCAATTGTCTCGTTGTTTCTATGTGTCTTTTTTATGTGCACCTGTTTCTTTCATTCTAGATGTACCTCACACACACATACTCTTGCATGTGCATGTCATTGTCATGCATGTAAACACACACGCACACGCCCACGCACTACCACACACACGAGCGACACACACACCACACATTTTAACTTACATTGCAAAACTGAAAACAAAATCTTTGTTTGTTGTTTTTTAAAAATATTTTTTTTGTCATGCATTGTGTCAATGTTTGAATCTTTTTCTCAAGAGAAAACCAAAGATAAATTGAGCACTTGTTCTGTTTCACCTAAAACCTTTCCTTAAACATCAGAGGTTATCAGGGTTATTTTATTTTAAGCGCTTAGGGCTCCAGAATAGTGCTAAAAAAGCGCTCAAGAGTGTAAAAAGCTCTGCATAGAGCCTTTTCTCGGGAGTGTGAAAACGTGCTGATTGAAGAATACAAACTAATCTTTGGTGCTGACTCAAGAACACCGTAACACTTTCCTCGGCAAATATTTCTGCTGCCTTAGCCAGCCGCACCTGACTACCCAGCATGCGCCTTGCTACACACCGAGTTGCTTTGCTAAATTACATTCATCATAGATTAAATTCATTGTGATCACGAATTTCCTTTAAACCCAGCTGGCTTCCTCCCGGTCAGGAAGTGGACAGAGGAGCCGAGGGGAATCCGACTGTTAGCCGACTGTTCGGCTTTTGTTGACGTACACACAGTGGGTTATTGGTACCTTATAGGTCAATTTTCGCGTTTTATTCATTTTTTATAATACTTTGGTGTTGTTTTTTTGATATGTGTTGAATGTTCGGGTGTGTTCTGCTGAGGCTGTGGGTGTCTAGTGTCGTAGTATGTTGTGCGGGCGCTGTGTATTGATTTCTAAGATGAATAAGGAAAGAGAGAGAGAGAGAGAGAGAGAGAGAGACCGAGAGAGAGAGAGAGAGAGAGAGAGAGAAGAGAGAGGGGAGGGGGGGGATGACATAGAAAGGGAGAGGAGGAGGGAGGAAGAAGAGGGAAGGATTGAAGAGGAAAAGAATGAAAGAGGATGAAGACTGAAGAAATAGAGAGGGGAGTGCGGAGAGAAAGGAAAAGAAAGAGGGGAGGGAAAGAAAGAGCGACAGAGAGAGAGATAGAGGAGAAGAAAAGAAAGAGAGGAGAGGGAAAAGAGACAGAGAAGAACTTGAGAGAGAGAGAGAAGAGAAGAGAGAGAGATAGGAGAGAGAGATAGTTTAAGTTGTTGCACATGACATGCATTTCTCTTTTCGAGATAATGAGATTACTTGAACTTGAACTAGAAAGTGTGATTCTCAGTGAGAATATTTTAGTTTTATTGTTATCTAGAAACAATTGTAGTTGGTGTTGGTGGCTCTTTAAACTGAAACTGAATTGTCCTCTGATGAGAAGTTTTGCGTCAGTCAATGCTGTGTCGATTCATACAATTCATCACCCTATCCCTCTGTCAAAGATCCATTTCTAAAGCGATCAATCCCCCTATCCCCTCTGTCAAAGACCCGTTCTAAAGCGAATCAATCACCCTATCATCTGTCAAAAGACCCAGTTCTAAAGCGAGCAAATCACCCCTATCCTTCTGTCAAAGGACCCAGTTCTGCTAAAGCGATCAGTCACCCTATCCTTGTCAACGACTCCAGTTTCTAAAGCGATCAATTACCCTATCCTCTGTCAAAGACCCAGTTCTAAAGCGATCAATCAACCCTATCCTCTGTCAAAGACCCAGTTCTAAAGTCGATCAGTCCCCTATCCTCTGTCAAAGCATCCAAACAGTATAACTAAAAGCGATCAATTACCCTATCCTCTGTCAAGACCCAGTTCTAAAGCGATCAAATCACCCTATTCTCTGTCCAAAGACCCAGTCTAAAGCGATCAATTACCCTATCCTCTGTCAAAGGACCCAGTTCTAAAGCGATCAATCCCCCCTATCCTCTGTCAAAGACCCAGTTTCTAAAGCGATCCATATCACCCTATCCTCTGTCAAAGACCCAGTTCTAAAGCGATCATCACCCTATCCTCTGCCAAAGACCCAGTTCTAAAGCGATCAATTCACCTAGTCCTCTGTCAAAGAGACCCCAGTTTCTAAAGCGATCAA
>CM065706.1:44612328-44615873 GCA_017654935.2 Phymorhynchus buccinoides | reverse complement strand
GGGTCTTTGACAGAGGATAGGGTGATTGATCGCTTTAGAACTGGGTCTTTGACAGAGGATAGGGTGATTGATCGCTTTAGAACTGGGTCTTTGACAGAGGATAGGGTGATTGATCGCTTTAGAACTGGATCTTTGACAGAGGATAGGGTGATATCGCTTTAGAACTGTGATTGATTGATCGCTTTAGAACTGGGTCTTTGACAGAGGATAGGGTGATTGATCGCTTTAGAACTGGGTCTTTGACAGAGGATAGGGTGATTGATCGCTTTAGAACTGGGTCTTTGACGGAGGATAGGGTGATTGATCGCTTTAGAACTGGGTCTTTGACGGAGGATAGGGTGATTGATCACTTTAGAACTGGGTCTTTGACAGAGGATAGGGTGATTGATCGCTTTAGAACTGGATCTTTGACAGAGGATAGGGTGATTGATCGCTTTAGAACTAGATCTTTGACAGAGGATAGGGTGATTGATCGCTTTAGAACTGGGTCTTTGACAGAGGATAGGGTGATTGATCGCTTTAGAACTGGGTCTTTGACAGAGGATAGGGTGATTGATCGCTTTAGAACTGGGTCTTTGACAGAGGATAGGGTGATTGATCGCTTTAGAACTGGATCTTTGACAGAGGATAGGGTGATTGATCGCTTTAGAACTGGGTCTTTGACAGAGGATAGGGTGATTGATCGCTTTAGAACTGGGTCTTTGACAGAGGATAGGGTGATTGATCGCTTTAGAACTGGGTCTTTGACAGAGGATAGGGTGATTGATCGCTTTAGAACTGGGTCTTTGACAGAGGATAGGGTGATTGATCGCTTTAGAACTGGGTCTTTGACAGATAGGGTGATTGATCGCTTTAGAACTGGGTCTTTGACAGATGATAGGGTGATTGATCGCTTTAGAACTGGGTCTTTGACAGAGGATAGGGTGATTGATCGCTTTAGAACTGGGTCTTTGACAGAGGATAGGGTGATTGATCGCTTTAGAACTGGGTCTTTGGCAGAGGATAGGGTAATTGATCGCTTTAGAACTGGGTCTTTGACAGATAGGGTGATTGATCGCTTTAGAACTGGATCTTTGACAGAGGATAGGGTGATTGATCGCTTTAGAACTGGGTCTTTGACAGAGGATAGGGTGATTGATCGCTTTAGAACTGGGTCTTTGACAGAGGATAGGGTGATTGATCGCTTTAGAACTGGGTCTTTGGCAGAGGATAGGGTAATTGATCGCTTTAGAACTGGGTCTTTGACAGATAGGGTGATTGATCGCTTTAGAACTGGATCTTTGACAGAGGATAGGGTGATTGATCGCTTTAGAACTGGGTCTTTGACAGAGGATAGGGTGATTGATCGCTTTAGAACTAGATCTTTGACAGAGGATAGGGTGATTGATCGCTTTAGAACTGGGTCTTTGACAGAGGATAGGGTGATTGATCGCTTTAGAACTGGGTCTTTGACAGAGGATAGGGTGACTGATCGCTTTAGAACTGGATCTTTGACAGAGGATAGGGTGATTGATCGCTTTAGAACTGGGTCTTTGACGGAGGATAGGGTGATTGATCGCTTTAGAACTGGGTCTTTGACGGAGGATAGGGTGATTGATCGCTTTAGAACTGGGTCTTTGACGGAGGATAGGGTGATTGATCGCTTTAGAACTGGGTCTTTGACAGAGGATAGGGTGATTGATCGCTTTAGAACTGGGTCTTTGACAGAGGATAGGGTGATTGATCGCTTTAGAACTGGGTCTTTGACAGAGGATAGGGTGATTGATCGCTTTAGAACTGGGTCTTTGACAGAGGATAGGGTGATTGATCGCTTTAGAACTGGGTCTTTGACGGAGGATAGGGTGATTGATCGCTTTAGAACTGGGTCTTTGACAGAGGATAGGGTGATTGATCGCTTTAGAACTGGGTCTTTGACAGAGGATAGGGTGATTGATCGCTTTAGAACTGGGTCTTTGACAGATGATAGGGTGATTGATCGCTTTAGAACTAGATCTTTGACAGAGGATAGGGTGATTGATCGCTTTAGAACTGGGTCTTTGACAGAGGATAGGGTGACTGATCGCTTTAGAACTGGATCTTTGACAGAGGATAGGGTGATTGATCGCTTTAGAACTGGGTCTTTGACAGAGGATAGGGTGATTGATCGCTTTAGAACTGGGTCTTTGACAGAGGATAGGGTGATTGATCGCTTTAGAACTGGGTCTTTGACAGAGGATAGGGTGATTGATCGCTTTAGAACTGGGTCTTTGACAGAGGATAGGGTGATTGATCGCTTTAGAACTGGGTCTTTGACAGAGGATAGGGTGATTGATCGCTTTAGAACTGGGTCTTTGACAGAGGATAGGGTGATTGATCGCTTTAGAACTGGGTCTTTGACAGAGGATAGGGTAATTGATCGCTTTAGAACTGGGTCTTTGACAGAGGATAGGGTGATTGATCGCTTTAGAACTGGGTCTTTGACAGAGGATAGGGTGATTGATCGCTTTAGAACTGGGTCTTTGACAGAGGATAGGGTGATTGATCGCTTTAGAACTGGGTCTTTGACAGAGGATAGGGTGATTGATCGCTTTAGAACTGGGTCTTTGACAGAGGATAGGGTGATTGATCGCTTTAGAACTGGGTCTTTGACAGAGGATAGGGTGATTGATCGCTTTAGAACTGGGTCTTTGACAGAGGATAGGGTGATTGATCGCTTTAGAACTGGATCTTTGACAGAGGATAGGGTGATTGAATTGTATGAATCGACACAGCATTGACTGAATGCAAACCTCTCCTCAGAGACAATTCAGTTTCAGTTAACAGAGCCACCAACCACCAACTACAATGTTTCTAGATAACAATAAACTAAAATATTCCTCACTGAGAATCACACTTTCTAGTTCAAGTTCAAGTAATCATCATTATCTCAAAAAGAGAAATGCATGTCATGTGCAACAACTTAACTCTCTCTCTCTCTCTCTCTCTCTCTCTCTCTCTCTCTCTCTCTCTCTCAAGTTCTTCTCTGTCTCTTTTCCCTCTCTCTCTTTCTTTTCTTCTCCCTCTATCTCTCTCTCTGTCTCTCTTTCTTTCCCTCCCTCTTTCTTTTCCTTTCTCTCTCACTCCCCCTCTCTATTTCTTCAGTCTTCCTCCTCTTTCATTCTTTTCCTCTCTCACTCCTTCCCTCTCTCTTCCTCCCTCTCTCTCTCCCTTTCTTTATCTCCCCCCCCCCCTCCCTCTCGTTTCCTTACTCTCTCACTCATCTCCTCTCTCTCTCTCTCTCTCTCTCTCTCTCTCTCTCTCTCTCTCTCTCTCTCTCTCTCTCTCTCTCTCCTTTTCCTTATTCTCTTAGAAATCAATACACAGCCGCCCGCACACAGTTACTACGACACTAGACACCACAGCTCAGCAGAACACACCCGAACATTCAACCACATATCAAAAAACAACACCAAAGTATTCATAAATAATGAATAAAGCTAATTGACCTTATAAGGTTACCAATCCCACTGTGTGTTACGTCACAAAAGCCGAACAGTCGGCTAACAGTCGGCTTCCCCTCGGCTTCC
>CM065706.1:44602328-44607328 GCA_017654935.2 Phymorhynchus buccinoides | reverse complement strand
ATCACAATGAGTTGGACCCTCCCCAGCACCAGCTGCTAGGCAAGGGGTCTACAGTATAAACCAATTCCATGCTATAACATCACAATGAGTTGGACCCTCCCCAGCACCAGCTGCTAGGCAAGGGGTCTACAGTATAAACCAATTCCATGCTATAACATCACAATGAGTTGGACCCTCCCCAGCACCAGCTGCTAGGCAAGGGGTCTACAGTATAAACCAATTCCATGCTATAGCATCACAATGAGTTGGACCCTCCCCAGCACCAGCTGCTAGGCAAGGGGTCTACAGTATAAACCAATTCCAGCCCAGCCTTCCACAACAGCAGTTGCCTCATCTGCTATGTGGTCGTCCTGGTTGAACATGACTACCAAGCTACACTTGGTACTATTTATTGGGGATGGGGGGAAGAGAGGGGAGGAGGGGAGGTGCTTTTACTATGAAGCAATAAACATAAAACTGCTGCCAGCTGCTTGGTCTCTGAGATCATGCCACCTGTTTTTATTTTACCATACATGTGTGTTTAGTATAAAACAAAATATAAAAAAAGGAATCTCTCTCTCTCTCTGAAAAATCTAGTTACACAAGCCTCACAACGTTATGGTTCAAGTAATTATATTTGACCACAAACAAGAATTGATCTTTACCTTCTCGGGTTATTTCATATGGAACTCCCTTCCGTGTGACATTCAACTATGCTTCTCCATCTCAGCCTTCAAAGCGAGTCTTCGAAAGACACTAACATTCGACCCTCCTTAAGCTTCGTTGTTGATTTACCCCCCAGAGTCATATCTCCTGATATGCTAGATGCTTATGCCGATGTTAGTATGTATTCAGTTCATTTTATTAATTTCATTCTATTTGTTAACTATTCGCCTACAATGTGCCTAATTATGTTAGAAATATTGTCCTCAATTTAATGCAAATTGTTACCTGTTACATACCCTAGATGATGAATGTATATATATTGCCCTGTTCTATAATGTGTGTTTCCTTTATATACATGCGCGCAAGTGTGTAAGTATGGTTGCATGCTTGCATGCACGCGCGAGTATTAAAAATTATGCAACTGTTATAATCCCATATTTCAGCCTATCTATGTTTCATAATATCAACTGCTTTGCTACCTTTGTATTCAGCTCTGTATGCGTAATAGTATGCCTTGCCATGTTTGTCTTTTGTGTTAAGTATATATGTATCAAGGACAGATTGGAAGAATAGGCGTTGCCTAAAATCTATATCCTTGGAAAATAAAGTTTAAGTTTTCAAGTTCTCTCTCTCTCTCTCTCTCTCTCTCTCTCTCTCTCTCTCTCTCTCTCTCTCTCTCTCTCTCTCTCTCTCTCTCTCTCTCTCAGTTCCCCCCCTAGGCCCTACACACACACATACACACACAAAGAAAGAGAGGGAGAGAGATCTAACAAGACCATAACTAAAACTTAGGTGCTATATTTTTTTTTAAAGGTAAATAAATAACAAGGCTGATCGGGTACAAAGTTCCCTCACAGTCAAGGTCACACATGGACGGACGCTCGCACAACGCACAGACGTCCGGACAACACAAAAACAACAGTTCTGGCTGCTTTGCTCGGTAACTAAAAATCCAAGGGGGTAGTCATAACAGAGTATAGTCAAAAGATACAGGACAAACTGATGCATGTCCAACAAAACATAGATACTCATGTATGTGTGTGTGTTGAATAAAACCTGCCTGTGTCTGTGTACACGCGTGCGTTAATTCACCATACATACCTGAGTTATTCTGGTAAACAGTACGATCTGTGTGTGTGTTGAATACAAACCTGCCTGTATCTGTGTGCACGTGTGCGTTAATTCACCATACATACCTGGGTTGTTCTGGTAAACAGTATGATCTGCGCACACAGCCACACCACACTTCCTTCACCTCACACACCTGGAAAGCTGCTCTGAGCTACACATACTATGATACTATACTAGGCCTAAGTGCACATACTATGATACTATACTAGGCCTAAGTGCACATACTATGATACTACACTAGGCCTAAGTGCACATACTATGATACTACACTAGGCCTAAGTGCACATACTATGATACTATACTGGGCCTAACTGCACGTACACACATACTATCATAAGCCTAAGTGCATGTACACACATACTTTGATACTACACTAGGCCTAAGTGCACATACTATGATACTATACTAGGCCTAAGTGCATGTACACACATACTATGATACTACACTAGGCCTAAGTGCACATACTATACTACACTAGGCCTAAGTGCACATACTATGATACTACACTAGGCCTAAGTGCACATACTATACTACACTAGGCCTAAGTGCACATACTATGATACTACACTAGGCCTAAGTGCACATACTATGATACTATACTGGGCCTAAGTGCACGTACACACATACTATCATAAGCCTAAGTGCACGTACACACATACTATCATAAGCCTAAGTGCATGTACACACATACTATGATACTATACTAGGCCTAAGTGCACATACTATGATACTATACTAGGCCTAAGTGCACATACTATGATACTACATACCTAAGTGCACATACTACACACTAGGCCTAAGTGCACATACTATGATACTACACTAGGCCTAAGTGCACATACTATGATACTACACTAGGCCTAAGTGCACATACTATGATACTACACTAGGCCTAAGTGCACATACTATGATACTACACTAGGCCTAAGTGCACATACTATGATACTACATTAGGCCTAAGTGCACATACTATGATACTACATTAGGCCTAAGTGCACATACTATGATACTACACTAGGCCTAAGTGCACATACTATGATACTACACTAGGCCTAAGTGCACATACTATGATACTACACTAGGCCTAAGTGCACATACTATGATACTACACTAGGCCTAAGTGCACATACTATGATACTATACTAGGCCTAAGTGCACATACTATGATACTATACTAGGCCTAAGTGCACATACTATGATACTACACTAGGCCTAAGTGCACATACTATGATACTACATTAGGCCTAAGTGCACATACTATGATACTACACTAGGCCTAAGTGATACTACACTAGGCCTAAGTGCACATACTATGATACTATACTAGGCCTAAGTGCACATACTATGATACTACACTAGGCCTAAGTGCACATACTATGATACTACACTAGGCCTAAGTACACATACTATGATACTACACTAGGCCTAAGTGCACATACTATGATACTACACTAGGCCTAAGTGCACATACTATGATACTACACTAGGCCTAAGTGCACATACTATGATACTACACTAGGCCTAAGTGCACATACTATGATACTACACTAGGCCTAAGTGCACATACTATGATACTACACTAGGCCTAAGTGCACATACTATGATACTACACTAGGCCTAAGTGCACATACTATGATACTACATTACTAAGTGGATACTACTAGGCCTAAGTGCACATACTATGATACTACACTAGGCCTAAGTGCACATACTATGATACTACACTAGGCCTAAGTGATACTACATACCTAAGTGACATACTATGATACTACACTAGGCCTAAGTGCACATACTATGATACTACACTAGGCCTAAGTTACTATGCTACTTAGGCAAGTGCACATACTATGATACTACACTAGGCCTAAGTGCGATTGCACACATACTATGATACTACACTAGGCCTAAGTGCATGCACACATACTATGATACTACACTAGGCCTAAGTGCATGCACACATACTATGATACTACACTAGGCCTAAGGGGGATTGCACACATACTATGATACTACACTAGGCCTAAGTGCACTGCACACATACTATGATACTACACTAGGCCTAAGTGCATGCACACATACTATGATACTACACTAGGCCTAAGGGGGATTGCACACATACTATGATACTACACTAGGCCTAAGTGCATGCACACATACTATGATACTACACTAGGCCTAAGTGCATGCACACATACTATGATACTACACTAGGCCTAAGGGCATTGCACACATACTATGATACTACACTAGGCCTAAGTGCATGCACACATACTATGATACTACATTAGGCCTAAGGGGGATTGCACACATACTATGATACTACACTAGGCCTAAGTGCATGCACACATACTATGATACTACACTAGGCCTAAGGGGGTGCACTGTACAATTACTCTTCGGGGGCTGATTTTTCAAGGTGTTCACATGGGGGGGGGGGGGGGGGGGGGGTATTCTCACCTGTTTTGCCGACAGGCACACTGCAGTAACACAAACACAGGGGCTGCACTGTAGCTATTCTCACCTGTTTTGCCGACAGGCACACTGCAGTAACACAAACACAGGGGGTGCACTGTAGCTATTCTCACCTGTTTTGCCGACAGGCACACTGCAGCAGCAGTAACACAACCACCACCAACACCGCAGCAGCCAACAACACCGCCTCCGGTGTCAAAGACGCCGCCGCTCCTTTATCCTCCCCTTCCGTCCCTCCTCCCCCCACCACCACCAACAGGTGGCGCTGCCATGGAGACAGCATGACACCCGTCATGTGACGATCATCACCATGACGACTGAAAAACAATGCCCAAAAAATGTGCCTCGATTGACATTGAAAAACGAAAACATGAACAATCATGAGCATGCACACACACACACACACACACACAGTGAATAAATGTGACATGCACACATGTGCACACACACACATACACACACACACACACACACAGTGAATAATGTGACATGCACACATGTGCACACACACACACACACACACACACACACACACACACAGTGAATAAATGTGACATGCACACATGTGCACACACACACACACACACACACACAGTGAATAAATGTGACATGCACACATGTGCACACACACACACACACACACAGTGAATAAAAGTGACATGCACACACACACACACACACACACACACACAGTGAATAAATGTGACATGCACACATGTGCGCACACACACACATACACACACACACACACA